>JAJQKJ010002542.1:0-29515 GCA_029574335.1 Rana kukunoris
AAACCAAGTATTATTGGATTTTCGGACAAAAGCATTCCCCAACAAAAAACGGATTAGATCAAAACGATTTTCCGGAGTAACTAAATAAATGTATTTTCCAAACGAAAACAAAACAAAATATTCCAGTCTGCACATGTCTAATGTTTAGTAAAACATGGAAAATAAAGAGAGAAAAAAATCAACCTTTTTTGATTATGAAATGTATCATGAGAAGAAAAAAAAACGCAAATGAGTGTATGTGTATATACTTATAGGATAGAAAGCATATTGATTCTGTAGTAGAGCAAGAGATGGAAGGATTCGCCAATAGTACTAATCTGCTAATCTTTTTTAGCCTATTCCTATAATATGGGACCTATATTATAGGAATAGGCTAAAAAAGATTAGCAGATTAGTACTATGGGCGTATCCTTCCATCTCTTGCTCTCCTACAGAATTAATATGCTTTATATCCTAAAGTTATATACACATAATTTTTTTTATTTTTTCTGTCTTTTCAGTATATATTTCATAATCAACAAAGGTTGAGGTAAGTTGTGTCAAAACACAAAAGAACACCCTAATTAATGTTTCTGAAATGTAGATTAAAAAAAAAAAAAATAAAAAAAAATAAAACACATATACACATACAGTATCTCACAAAAGTGTGTACACGCCTCACATTTTTGCACCACCCGGTTCGGTTCACACCAGAACTTGTGAACAGGCAACAAATTCATTTGAACGCAAGCGCTGCGCAAACTGTTGGCGGTATATAAATCCTGTATAATAATAATAATAATAACGCGCGCTATCAATTGATATTGGATCTAGTGCCTTAGTGATGAGGTTTAGAGATGTCTGCGAGGACTTTGTGTGTGCTGGGAGAGGTCCGCGAAAATGAGTAGTTGCCTGTACATACGCTGCTATCTTGCCTGCGCACCGGTCACACCCCCCCAAAAGGAACTTTTTTTGCTCACATTAATCTTTTTTTTCCGTTCAACCAGTGGGTTGAAAAAAAAAAAAAAACAGTGAAATTCCCTCATACCTGGGATTCATCCGATCACTGTCATTTCTCAAGCTAATGTAAGGCACGTGCTCCCTTTCCTTCTCTACTCTTCCCCCCTTATCTATCACCCATGTTAGTTTGATACAATTTAGTTGTTTGTTTTATAGTCAATTCGGCAACACTGAAGACCTGGTAGCATTTGTAAGACCGAGTCGGAGCACGCTGGAGCCACCTTTAGCTCTACCTATCTCCTTGCTAGAAAAATTAAGGGCAGGTGAATTTTGGCGAGGGCGAGGCCTGGCCGGGGCACAGGATGATCCCATTAGGGGTGCCTGGGATGGGTAGGACCCCCCCAACTAATTGTTCCCATAGCCCGCATCCCTACTACTTTTTTACCTACTAGCCAGGGGTAAGGTCTTAATTTTCTCTCATTCAGCCCAGACACACTGGCCAGTAGGGGAGTGTTTACTAGAAATTGTGAGATCATTATCCTCCTCACATTGCACTTAGTCCGGACCTATGGGACTAGGGGTCAGTTATTTGCCTGCTTGTTATTTACTGAGCCATTAATTATTTTTCCAATTGTTTCTGTATACTTGTTAAAGTGTTTTTTATTGCTTTTCCCTTCTGTTGACTGCTGATTTATTGTGTGTTGTTACAATAAATATTTAGCATTGATGTGTCAGAGGGTGTGAAATTGCTAGTCCTCACTCAACTTTAGCAGCTCTTTTGGGGGTAAGCAGTACATAACAAATTTGTATAGTTTACTGTATATCTGGAGTTTTGCTTTAACCCCCTAGGTTCCGAAGGTACCCAAATATGCAGCCTCTCAATGGGTGGGCCTTGGTGCCGAGAAGTCAGATGTTTGCGTACTAATTAGTAGACACGGCTTTGCAGCTAATGGAAATTTCCCGATCGCATCTTGCTGATAATGTGACTGCTGTGAAAGCCAATCATGGCAGTCACATAATCATAAACCCCACCTCCCAGCATCTAAAATCCCTTAAAGGGCTGTGGTTAACTAAATTCAGGAATATTGTAAAGGCCTTGATGTTCACTATATTTTCATTATATTTTCACTATGGGCCAGATTCAGGTAGATGGGCGCTTCTTTACTTTGGAGTAACGTTTCTCATTTACGTTACTCCGCCGACACTTTCGGCGCAAGTACTGTTATTCACATAGCAGTTGCGCGTAAACTTGCGCCAGAGTAACGATAATGCGCTGGCGTAACCCGACGCAAGTGGAAGTGGGTGTGATCATATGTAAATGATGGGCGGAGCCCATCGCAGAGGCTTACGTTCAGCGCATCATCCACGGAGCATGCGCAGTAAGTGAGGCTTCACTCGCCCCCCTTGTGCGCATGCTCACAACTTCCGTCGGCACCACTTCACGGGAAACTTCAGCGCAATGCGTTCTGTTGGGCGTTTAAATGCGCCCGTAAATGCGCCATTCCGGCACTAAAGTATATCCTGTTCCCCCTCCCCGCAGTGAAGTTACTTTTGTTCTGAGATGGCTGCTCCCGTTCCCCGCAAACACACAGGAGAAAGCTGAATTCTAAAGGCCAGGAGCTGTCAGCCGTCATCTCGGCTATGGAGACCTATGATGTCTTCCTCCATGGCTGTAAAAGTTGACAGACAAGCATGGACAGAGGTGTTGTCTTGCAAGTGGGGGTGCTCAGCTAGCTCTTATCGTCGGTAACACTGCTGTAGCTGCTCTCCTGCTGACCTGTGGCCGTCTGGAGTAAAGATAAAGCAGCTATTTGTAGAAATAACTTTGCGCCGGACGGACGAGATACGCGCGGCGCATGTAGCCAGCGTATGGTGCTAATCCGTTCGCGAATCGGGAAATCTCCCTCATTTGCATATTGGCAGGGAAATCAATAGGCGCGACTGATGCGCCAAGCGAAATTATGCGCTGACGAGACTCTGGCGTTGGAAAGTTAAGCCGATCGGAAATGCCCCGTTTTCTGTCACATCTAGTTTGGTGGGTACGGCCACATAGAAACGACGGCGCATATTCACAGTTATGCGGCGCATATCGAATTACTCCAGCGCAAGTCTTGCTGAATCTGGCCCTATGTTGTAAAGTTGAGCCAATGCAAATATAATATATTGTGAGATACAATTTCATGTAACTACAATAAATATCCCACAACAATGTAATTTCAACAACCTGCTAGAATAGACCTTATCGGTCTAACATGTATGATTTTACCTTGCTTAATGTATTCCACACTCCTCCTGTTAACCACTTAAGCCCCGAGCCTGTTTTTCAGATTCGGTGTTTACAAGACTAAAACATTTTTTTTTGCTATAAAATTACTTAAAACCCCAAACATTATATATATATTTTTTCTAACACCCTAGAGAATAAAATGGCAGTCATTGCAATACTTTTTGTCACACCGTATTTGCGCAGCGGTCTTACAAGCGCACTTTTTTTGGAAAAAATTCACTTTTTTAAATAAAAAAATAAGACAACAATAAATTTGGCCCAATTGTGTTACATATTGTGAAAGATAATGTTATACCGAGTAAAATGATACCCAACATGTCACGCTTAAAAATTGTGCCCGCTCGTGGCATGGTGTCAAACTTTTACCCTTAAAAATCTCGATAGGCGACGTTTAAAAAATTCTACAGGTTGCATTTTTTGAGATACAGAGGAGGTCTAGGGCTATCCATCGCTCTAACGATCGCGGCGATACCTCATTTGTGTGGTTTGAACACCGTTATCATATGCTGGCGCTACTCGCGTATGAGTTCGGTTCTGTGGCCAAGCTCGTCGGGACCGGGCGATTTAAACAAAAATTTGTTTTCGTATTTATTTTTATTTATTTTACCAATTATTAACACTAAAATAAAAAAAATAAAAAATTATCACTTTTATTTATTATTAATGTAAACATCCCTTGTAATAGAAAAAAGCATGACAGGTCCTCTTAAATATGAGATCTGGGGTCAAAAAGACCTCAGATCTCATACTTAGGCTTAAATGCAAACAAATAATAAAAAATGTAAAATGTAATTTTTCAAATGACCAAAAAAAAAATGTCTCTTTAAGACGCTGGGCGGGACTGACGTTTTGACGTCACTTCCGCCCAGCAGAGCTATATGGACGGATGAGGGACATTTTTCCCTCACTCGCATCCCCACTGAGCATGGGAGAGGACCCGATCGCCTCTGCGCTACCGACGATTACCGTAAGCGGCGGAGGACCCAGGAACCACGGCGGGAGGGGGGGGCCTCTCCTGCCACCGATAACGGCAATCTCGTGGCAAATCCGCCGCAGAGACCGCTGTTATGGTTTGACCGACCGCCCACTGAAGAGATGGATATCTCGGTTGTGGCAGCAGCTGCTGACGTTACCGAGATATCCATCTTTAAAGTGCCGACATAGAACGACGGTGGGCGGTCGGCAAGTGGTTAAAGAAATAATTGCTTCCCGATTAACAGAAAAATTGACTTTCTACTGTTTACAATGTGCTCCATTTTCATATCTCTGCTAAATAAGTCTTATGTTTTTACAAAAGCCAATAAGAAACCATGTTTTTTTCTGAAATTGTCAGAGAAGGGTTTTGAAAATAAAAGAGAGACATTTTTCTGTAAAGAGCAAAGCAAATATGTTGCAGTATACTATAGATGTCAAAAGGTAAAAAATATATATATGTATTAAGAAAAAAAAGAGAGACAACTGCTCTGCCTGGAAATGAAAGCTCAGGCTCACTCAGGGGTGTTTAAAATTCTGAGCTCATACTTTCTCTCCGGCAGATGCAGACAGTGGCAAGGGCCAGAGATTTACAAACCCGAGCTGTGTAGATCAGAAGCACAGTATATGATTATACCTAATTATCTTTAATGCCAAAATGAATTTGGATTGCTGTATTATACTGTAAGATGCTTATATGCTGGCTTTTTTCTCTCTTCCTATCTGCTGTACTATTTAAAACAATCACTCCCTGACCTTTACTAGCTGCCTCTGAGTTAAACACAACCTCATCAGTCTATTACCAAGAAATTATGCCTTCAGCTTCTGCATTAGAACAATCATTTACTGTGTGGTGCCATAGACGTAAATACATATTTTACATGTTTTAATGGTTGGTCCATGTGTAGTTTTAAGACAAGTTGCTTCCCTTTTGCAGTGTATAATTATGCTGCACAGGTTCCTTTCACAGGTAAAACCTAAAGAGGAGTGAAAATGCTGCATGATCAGTTTGTGATCAATGTGTAGAACACATGCATCATTTTTCATTAACCACTTCCCGCCCGGCCAATAGCCGATTTACGGCAGGGAAGTGGTTATGAAATCGTGACTAGACGTTCTCAAACGTCTAGCACGATTTCATGCCGCACGCGCCCGTGCGGGCGCGCAGCGCGGCGATCGGTGATGCGGGGTGTCAGTCTGACACCCTGCACCTCCGATCTCGGTAACGAGTCTCCGGCGGAGCCTCGTTACCACGTGATCAGCCGTGTCCAATCACGGCTGATCACGATGTAAACAGGAAGAGCCGCCGACGGCTCTTCCTCACTCGCGTCTGACAGACGCATGTAGAGGAGAGCCGATCAGCGGCTCTCCTGACAGGGGGGGTTCGCGCTGATTGTTTATCAGCGCAGCCCCCCCTCGGATCGCCACACTAGACCACCAGGACAATAAAAAAAATACAAATAAAAGACACAAAAAAATGACAAAAAAAAAAAAATGACAAAAAAAAAAAAAGACAAAAAAAAAAAAGGGGTGGCAGTAAAAAAAAATGATGCCAATCAGTGCCCACACATGGGCACTGATTGGCAACATTGATCCATCAGTGCCACCCCTCAGTGATCATCAGTGCCACCCCAGTGTCTGTCAGTGCCACCCCACAGTGCCAATCCATGCCCAGTGCCCACCTACCAGTGCCCACCTGTGCCACCTATCAGTGCCCACCTGTGCCGCCTATCAGTGCCCACCTGTGCCGCCTATCAGTGCCCACCTGTGCCGCCTATCAGTGCCCACCTGTGCCGCCTATGAGTGCCCACCTGTGCCGCCTATGAGTGCCCATCTGTGCTGCCTATGAGTGCCCAGTGCTGCCTATGAGTGCCCATCAGTGCCGCCCATGAGTGCCCATCAGTGCCGCCCATGAGTGCCCATCAGTGCCCAATACCAGCGCCGCCTATCAGTGCCCATCAGTGCTACCTAATCGGTGCCCATCAGAACTACCTCATCGGTGCCCATCAGTGCCACCTCATCGGTGCCCATCAGTGCCACCATATCAGTGCCCATAATTGAAAGAGAAAACATACTCATTTACAAAAAAATTAACAGAAAAAAATAAAAACTTTATTTTTTTTTCAAAATCTTCGCTCTATTTTTAGTTGTTGCACAAAAAAAAAAAACCGCAGAGGTGATCAAATACCACCAAAAGAAAGCTCTATTTGTGGGGAAAAAAGGACGCCAATTTTGTTTGGGTGCAGTGTAGCATGACCGCGCAATTGTCATTCAAATTGCGACAGTGCTGAAAGCTGAAAATTGGCTTGGGCGGGAAGGTGCGTAAGTGCCTGGTATGGAAGTGGTTAATCTTTGTAAAAAGATATGTTTTATTTTATTTTTGTTAGACTATACAGTGTGTTCGTTTATACAGATTTTTTTTGATATCTTACTGTTAATTGCAGTGGCTCTGGGCCAGATTCTCGTACATCAACGCTTTTTGTGCGGAGCGTAGCGTAACCCATTAAAGCTACGCCTCCGCACTTTTTACGGGCAACTGCTGTATTCTCAAAGCACTTGCTCTGTAATTTGCGGCGGTGTAGCGTAAATGGGACGGCGTAAGGCCGCGTAATTCAAATAGGGAAGAAGGGGGCGTGCTGTATTTAAATTAAGCCTGCCCCCACGCCGAACGAACTGTGCATGCGCCGGCCCTAAACGTAGCAAACTGCGCATGCTCCATAGTACGCCGCAAATACATTGATTTCGACGGCAATGTAATTAACGTACAGGCCTATTCGCGACGAGTTACGCAAACGACGGAAAAACACAACGCTGTCCCGACGTCCATACTTAACATGGCTTACGCCGGACCTACGCAAGGTTACCCCTCATATAGCAGGGTTAACCTTACGCGTACGCAAACTACGTCGACGGCGCGCAACTTCGTTTGGGAATCGGCGTATCATGCTCATTTGCATATTCAACTCTAAAATTGACGGGAACGCCACCTAGCGGCCATCGTAGAATTACATCTAAGATCCCACGGTGTAATTGACTTACGCCAGTCGGATCTACGCCAAATCTATGCGTAACTGATTCTAAGAATCAGTCGCATAGATACACAGGGTAAGAAACAGAGATACGACGTCGTATCTCTTTTGAGAATCTGGCCCTCTGTGTTTAGGTGTGTAAACAGGGGATTGATGATGGGATTTGCACATTGGTTGTTAAATCTAGTTCCATTAAATGGCCTTCAGCTACCTTTGAGGCCGCGTACACACGTACGAGAACCTCGTCGGGCTAAACCCATCGTTCCGCCCGACGAGGTTCTCGGCCAGCCGTCGAGTTCGTCGACCAGGCTGTCGAAAAAGGCGTCGAGCCATTAGTCCCGATGGCCCTTCGAGGAAATAGAGAACCTGCTCTCTATTTTGGCTCGACGCCTCGCTCTAAAGTTTGCTCGGCGAAAACGTACACACGATCGAGCTTCTCAACAGAATATGGATCCCAGCGAGCTTCCCGCTGGATTCTGCCGGGAAGCTCGGTCGTGTGTACGGAGCCTGAGTTTGGTTCCCTAATGGGTGGTATTAAGTATAAAAGACCAGGATAATAAATGACAGTCTATGGAGGATCTTATGCCACGTACACATGATCAGAATTGCTGATGAAAAAAGTCAGATGGACTTTTTTCATCGGAAATTCCGATCATGTGTGGGCCCCATCAGACTTTTTTTCCGTCTGTGTTTAGAAATAGAACATGTTTTCTTTTTTTCTGATGAAATTCCTATCGTCTGTGTGCAACTCAGATGGATAAAAAACCCACGCATGCTCAGAATTAAGTCGAAGCATGCTCGGAAGCATTAAACTTAATTTTTCTCGGCTCGTCGTAGTGTTTTGCGTCACTGACGGTCGGAATTTGGTCTGACAGTGTGTACCTTGAATGGAATTCCGACGAAAAATTCCTTCAGATTTTAGGCCATCGGAAATTCCGATCATGTGTACGGGGCATTAGGTTGCTTTATGCCCCCAACCGCTTATCTTTTCACCCTTGAACTTAGGGGATTTATCTCTCCCTATATATCAGCCCTCCTAGTGGATGTTGTTTCTGTGATCTCTCTTTTGAAGTTGTGCATCTGCATACATAATTTTCATTAATATTAACACAGATTCTCAAAGTGCAATGCTATCACAAAAAAAACAGTATTCAATGAATTCTTATGATGACGTCAAACGAAATGCGTAGGGCGGTGCCTAACATGATGTCCCCACATACAGTGACCTCTGACCAGAAGGAACTCATTGTCAATATTAGGATTATTGAATTTTGTAGGATTGTGATGCCTATTTTATCCAACATGTGAGTGCTCTTTCTCAAATTTTAATTTTCTATAACGATTTTACTGCACTACATGAGTATTTGTATTCTATATGTCCCCATAGTTCAGAAGTAATGGTGGAGTGGAGCCGTGAGTCTGAGTGCCATTCCATCATCCATTCTATTTGGATCTATTTGGTATTTATTACCTAAAGCGTTACTGGCTTTTCATTTGTTTGAAAGTTTCAGTAAGCAGCTAACCCGACTTTCATTTCTACTGGACTTCTGGGGCACCTTTTTTTCTCTGGAGATTGCTCTTCTGGACTTGAGGGTGTTTTTTTCTTCTCTGATTATCGGAAAGCACTTTTTGCACACTTATGGACTTTATTTTATTCATTTTCATTTTTTAACACTTAAAGGGATTTTAAAGGTTCAGCTTTTATTTTCTAAATAGGTTCCTTTAAGCAAGTGCATTGTTGGTTAACTTTTCCTTCGATTTTGCTTCTAAATGTTTTTTTTCCCTTTGTTTGAATTTCTCACTTCCTGTTTCTCCTCAGTAAGCTTTCCACCATCATCCGAGTGGTGGAAAGTCATTTAGGACAGCTTACTGAACACCTTACTGAGGAGAAACAGGAAGGGAGAAATTCAGACAAAGAAAATAAACATTTAGAAGGGAAATCGAAGGAAAAGGTAAGTGAACCAACAATGCACTAGCTTAAAGTAACCTATTTAGAAAATAAAAAACAAACCTTTAAAACCCCTTTAAGTAAGGATTTTCTTGTATAGACAGAGTTTTTTCTATTTATTTTTTAAATACATTTGATACAGTTTTTTTGGTGATAATGCTGCACTTTGAGTGAGAACATTTGCATAAGGTTTTGTATCTGTTACCTTGTGCAGCTGTCCTTTGGGTTTGGGTGGTGGTCCCTTTAAGGGAACGTTCAACGGTCACTTTTAGCACTCAGGGTTCTAATCCACATAGGGTGAGGGGATTCTGAGGCTGGAAAAAAAAGAGGAATAATTTACAGTTATAAGAAGAATGTGATCTGACAGCACCACTGTAACATGCCTCCATCCCTATAGTATACATACAAACTAAAAATGCTGGTCATGTGACTTTAAATGAGGCATATCACAAAATAACATACAAAAAATAGAAAATATATTATAAAGTTTATTTAAAAATGAATTGTAGAAGCACATTTCATGTTTAGCAAAATACATGGTACAGAATAAAAATTGATCAATGAACATAATTAAGAGCTGACATGTGGCAAATTATTATAATGAATTTATAGGAAACCAATACATGGTAAAATAGAACAGATAAATGCATGATAGATATAAAATGTAGGGATCAGACTGTCTTGACATATAGTAACTAGCGTTTCATGGCTCATGTTCACTCATCAGGAGTATGTTCCCAAAATTATCTGTGAATATAAGTAATTGGTAAAAGAAGTGTAGGGGTAAAAATCCTTATATGGGTAACAAAAAATGATATAACAGAGGCCAGAAATCTGATACTTAAATGTCAGTTCAGAAAAAAAATTCAGCCTACAAGATGCATGTTAGGGTTGCCAATGACAAAGTCTGACCTGGGGCTGAGACAGGGACATCCCACCTGGACTAGGGGAACAGCACAGGAACGGGCCAGGGGGAAGGAATGATTCATGTATGGAAGGCAAAAAAGCACATCTGACCAACACTGGCCTGAAAAAAACATAATAAAAAATATGTGGTTGAGTATGGGTAGATTTAACGAACAGCATATAACGGAAAATTGTATCATACTTACCAGTAATTTTCCTTTCCTGATGCCTATCCATGGCAGCATACCTGTGATAGAGCTCCGCCTCGACTCCTCCTTGAGGACTAGTGAATAGCATAAATTAAAGGCATAGTTCCTTCCCCAACATTCTCCATAATATAGAATACCGAGGGTGGGAGTGTATGCTGCCATGGATAGGCACCAGGAAAGGAAAATTACTTGTAAATATGATACAATTTTCCGTTTTCCTAGTACCTCCATGGCAGCATACCTGTGATAAAAAAAAAACTAGCTGACATGGGTGGGATAATGCTTAACAATAAATGTTTAATTAGAAGAGGACATAGCAGCCTGACCTGCTCTTCTTCTGAACTCAACAGTCGTGAGTGCTCCTGGATCAATATGGTAGTGTCTGAGGAACGTATGGTGAGAAGACCAGGTGTCGGCACTGCACACCGTCTTCAACAGAACATTAGCCCTTGCTGCCCAGGAAGCTGAGACTACCCTTGTAGAATGAGCAGTCACTCAGGATGGAGGATATTCTTCACCCTGTAGGCCTTCTGGATTAACTTTACAACCCAAGATGCCAGAGTTCTGATGGAAGCTTCTTTGCCCCTGTATTTACTGAACGGTACAATGAAAAGTCTCTCAGAGTTTAGGAAGGCTTGGTGGCTTCTAGGTAGGCCCTGCGCACTCTGGATAGATCCAGCTCATGACAAGACTCTGAACCTGTGTCTGTAAACACTGGTAGTGCCCAGGATCCAACAGGTGGCTTGGAGTAGCGACCTTAGGTGTAAACCCTCGAAGGGGCGAAGTACCCTGTCAGGGAAGGAGGAGATGTGGCCATCACCTATCCCTAAGGAGTGAAGTTCCGAGATCCTTCTGCCAGATGTAATGGCTAGCAGGAAAGCCGTCTTTAGTGTCAGGTTCCATATTGCTACTTGTTCCACTGGAGCAAAGGGATGGTCAGATAGAACTTCAAGGACCAGGGACAGATCCCACTTAGGAAATGATCGTTTAACAGGTGAACGAATCTTCAATACTCCTCTGAGGAAAGTGACTACCAAAGGATCCTCCGCCCATCTCTTATTTGTTGCGGCAGAGATTGCCGCTACCTGCATTTTGAGGGAGCTCAGACCAAGCCCCAGATCAAGTCCTGTCTGAAGGAAACTAGAATATTGGACATAGAGGGAAGGATTGGATCAAATCCATTTCCGGTAGCAAATGACAAGAACTTGTCCCAGATTTTTGATTATATGGCATTAGTTGCAGGCTTTCTGGCTTTTAGAAGGGTTGTTATGACTCCTGGGGAACACCCTAAGGACTCAAACCTTTGCCTCTCAACCTCCAGATTCGAAGATTCAACTTCTGAGGGTTTGGATGAACTAGACTGCCCTGCGACAGAAGTTGAGGGAAAAGAGGGATCCTGATTGAAGAGCTCACACTGAGGCACATGGCTAGAAGGGAACCAGGGTCTCTTCGGCCAATACAGATATACTGCCACCACCTGGACTGACTCCCTGAGGAGCCTCAGGAGGAATTTGAATATTAATTGCCTGGGAGGAAAGGCATATGCTGTGGTGAAACTCAAGGGGCATGACAGGGCATCCACTGCCTCGGCTTGTGGATGCGACATCCGAGAGAAGAATCTGTCCAGCTTGGCATTCTTCAGGGAGACGAACAGGTCTACCTGGGGGGGATCCCATATGCTGGCAATCTGATGGAAGACGAGGGGGTGGAGAGCCCATTCGAAGTTTCTGGACAACGTGTCTGCTTCCGTGTTCAACCTGCCCGGCATATATATTGCTCTGGGGTCCAGGAGGTTCTTCTCTGCCCAGAGCATGATCAGTGCCACCTCTTGAGGAACAACCTGCTGCAAGTGCCTCCTTGCTTCTGCAGATAAGTGACAGCTGCCATGTTGTCTAGGCGTAGAAGTATTTTCTGGCCTCTGATTTGGGATGCCAAAGAAGTTAGTGCTAAGAAGGCTGCCCTCATCTCCAAGATGTTGGATACCACTCCCTGGGTAGAACATGACCATCTACCCTGTATTCTGGTTTCCCCACAATGGGCTCCCCAGCCCTGTCCGCTTGCATCAGACATAATTGTGATCCAAGGATGGGGGCCCAGGTGACAAAGTTTGGAGAGGTTTTCTGGAACTGTCCACCAGTGAAGACTCCTGTATATTACTCCCGTCTGAGATAGTCGTTTCTTCCACTGCGCCAAGAAACTTGTCTGGAACTACCTCAAGTGCCAATGGGCCCAAAGAACCATGGGTATACAAGAAGACATTGTGCAAATGAAGCTCAGGCATTGTGAAGCTGTCAGATACGGGCTCCGGATGACCTTGATCATTCTCTGGGTGAAAATCCTTGCCTTTGGCGGTGGTAATGACACTGTCCCCTCCTGAGTGTTGAACATTGCACCCAGGTAGATTATCTGCTGTGTGGGTGCTAGTTGACTCTTTTCGGAATTTATTAGCCACCCTAGCTCTTTTAGGGACTGCAGAAGAATTTCCCAGTGACATAGCAACTGATCTCAATATCCTCAAGCCCCTCTCCCGCAGGGGAACCAGAGCGGATATTAGTATCTTGGTAAACACCCTGGGAGAGGTGCACAGACCGAAAGGCAGGGCTTGAAACTGTAGGTGGGTCCATCCCACTGCAAATCTCAGATAACTTTGAAATGCAGGTAGAATTAGAACGTGTAGGTACGCATCCTGCAGATCGACTGAAATCATCAAAATCTGATGGCTGGACCGCCTGAATAATCCTCTGCAGGGACTCCATTTTGAAGCTTTCAGGGCAGATATACCGGCTGAGCCTCTGAAGGTCTGTCACAGGCGTCCACCCACCTGTCCTCTTTGGCACCAGAAATAGGGTGGAGTAGAAGCCTGCGAAGCGCTCTGCCAAGGGAACCAGAACAACCGCCCCCTGAAGCTGGAGTGACGTTAGGAAGTTTTACAGATCTTGAGCCTTTGGGGGAGAAGATGAAATCTCTGTTCCTTTAAAGGAATTCCGAGGTGGGGGATGAGAGAAATTCCAAAGGTGTCCCCATTAAATTGTTGACAGAACCCAGGCGTCCTGACAGCATGTGGCCCAGACTGGGACGAAGAACTTTAGCCTGGCTCCCACCGGGAGTGCCTGGGCTACTCTGTCGTCAAAAAGACTGCTTCTGCTCCTGAGGAGCCGGAAAGGTCCTTCATCTTCCTGTTCAAAAAATAATGTCTAATTACCTTTCCAAGATCTTTTGTTGTCTCTGGGCTGTCTTGACTGCCTAAAATCTATTGGATTTGTCTGGCGGAACCTAGAGGACCCGCCTCTGAATCTTCACATCCTTCTGTCCTGGGGAAGCATACCGGACTTCCCTCTTGACAGCCTGGAGATAGCTTTATCTGTTTTGTCTCTGAATAGTGCTTTCCCATCGAATGGGATTTTGCACCAATTTTGTTTGGAGGATAAGTCAGCCGTCCAATCTTTCAGCCAGAAGGCCCTCTTCACCATTACTGAATGCAACATGGATCTTGCAGAGCACCTGATAGTGTCAATGGCCGCTACCCTGACAAAGTCTGCCAACAATCTAAGCTCTTCCAAGGCTTTAATTATATCCACCATGTGAATTGGTAACAGGAGAAAATTGTACCCCTACAATTTCACAAAAAAGTGTCAACATTTTTAAAAACACAGTAGATAGCTTGAGACAAGTCCTTTATTTAAAACAAAGAAAAAAAATTCCAGCAATGTAATCTACAGTGCCTGCCGCCGAGAATGTGTTTTTAGCGCGACAGCATCGCGCTGACTCTCGGCGACAGGGTGCCGACATCTAGCACTCGCTGGAATAGTAAAAGCACATTCCAGCGAGCGCGTCATAGAAGCGACGGGGATCCGACGTGGATTCCCGCCAATTCTACACGTGGGCGGCGTTTGTTATTAATCCTGAAGGGGAAGTCCCCGCCGGAATTAAAAAAAAAATCCGGCATGGGTTCCCCCCTCAGGAGTATACCGGGCCCTTAGGTCTTTTATGGGTTGCAAGGAGACCCCCCTACGCTGAAAAAAACGGCGTGGGGGTCCCCCACAATCCATACCAGACCCGTATCCAAAGCACGCCAGCCGGCTAGTCAGGAGGGGAATGGGGGCGAGCGAGCGCCGCCCCCCCTTCTGAGCCGTACCAGGCAGCATGCCCTCAACATGGGGGGGTCAGGTGCTCTGGGGCAGGGGGGCGCACTGCACCCCCCCCCCCACCCCAGAGCACCCTGTCCCCATGTTGATGAGGACAGGGCCCCTTCCCGACAACCCTGGCCGTTGGTTGTCGGGGTATGCGGGCGGGAGGTTTATCGGAATCTGGGAGCCCCCTTTAATAAGGGGGCCCCCAGATACCGGCCCCCCACCCTAAGTGAATGAGTATGGGGTACATCGTACCCCTACCCATTCACCTGAAAAAAAAGTGCAAACACAAATAAACAACCCCGGGTATTAAAATATTTATTATAGTTGGCCGCCAGGGGGGGGGTGTGTATGGTCGCTTTTATAAAAGCGCCCCCCCCCCGATGGGCTTCTCCCGACATCTTCGGGGGGTGGGTGCCGGTGTTCTTCGCCGCCGGGCTTCCTTTGACATCTTCGGCGGGGGGGGGTCTTCTCCTGCACTCCGGGGGTCTTCTCCGCTCTTCGGGGGTCTTCTCCGCTCTCCGGGGGTCTTCTTCTTCGGGACTGGCCGCCGCTATCTTCGTGTGTTAGCTCAATTACTAGCGGTGGCCAGTCCGGTCTTCCGTGATGTCTTCTTCTTCTTCCCTCTTCTTCTCCAGATGTTGACACGACGCTTCCTCTTGCTGTTCTGCCGGGCGCGCGGCTCGCAGCGACTTATATAGGCCTATCTTGTGACGTCGCAGTCCCATCATGCTCACCCATCATACGTGGTACCTACCAGAGCATGATGGGACTGCAACGTCACAAGATAGGCCAGGGTTGTCGGGAAGGTGCCCTGTCCTCATCAACATGGGGACAGGGTGCTCTGGGGTGGGGGCGCACTGCGCCCCCCTGCCCCAGAGCACCTGACCCCCCCATGTTGAGGGCATGCTGCCTGGTACGGCTCAGGAGGGGGGGGGGGCGGCGCTCGCTCGCCCCCATTCCCCTCCTGACTGGCCGGCTGGCGTGCTTTGGATACGGGTCTGGTATGGATTGTGGGGGACCCCCACGCCGTTTTTTTCGGCGTAGGGGGGGGGGTCTCCTTGCAACCCATAACAGACCTAGGGGGTCTGAGGGGGGAACCCATGCCGGATTTTTTTTTTTAATCCGGCGGGGACTTCCCCTTTAGGATTCATAACAAACGCCGCCCACGTGTAGAATTGGCGGGAATCCACGTCGGATCCATGTCGCTTCTATGACGGCTTTATCTCCATCGCGGCAAGCCAGCTCGGCGCTGGCTCCCGCGATGGGGCTCGCAGGTGGTCAATCTCGCAGAGAAAGGGAGCGAGATTGACACAATATCGCGGTCAACCACTGTATTACCAGGTGGAGGATACGGAGAAAAAATAACGCTGACACGACCTGCCTCCATGGGAGGTGCCCACTGAATGACGCTTCACCCACCATGACAGCTCTTAAAGAGCTGAGGGTGGGGCCACCTGTCACAATGCCCCCCCTGACACAATGGGGGTTTCCTTAGGGGTGCGCTACTTAAAAATGTTTAATTGCATGTTACATTGTACAAGTGGCACCTGAAAAGCCCCCCTCTTTGTTGGATGATGCTTATGGCGGTAAATTCATGATCGGTGTGTCCAATGTCTTTTGTCATTGATAGTAATGTAATGCTGATAGAAAAAACTAACTGATCAGAATTTTGGGTTTGGATTGACTGAACAGCTATTATACTTATGCATGTAACGATATTTATGAGAAATAACAAAAGGTTTGTAATTTACTGAACTTACCCTCACATTGAAATTGCACTGAAAGTGTACTTGGAAGCGCAGTCGTTGTAAATCTGAGGGGTAGATCTGAAATGAGGGGAAGCTCTGCTGATTTTATCATCCAATCATGTGCAAGCTAAAATGCTGTTTTTTATTTTGCTTGCATGTCCCCCTCGGGTCTACAGCGACTGCACTTCCAAGTGCACCTTGCACTTGTAGGGCCAGATTCTCAAAAGAGAAACGACTGTGTATCTCCAGATACACCGTCGTATCTCTGTTTCTTGCCCTGTGTATCTATGCGACTGATTCTTAGAATCAGTTACGCATAGATTTGGCGTAGATCCGACTGGCGTAAGTCACTTAAACCATTGCATCTAAGTTGCAATGTTACGCTTGGCCGCTAGGTGGCGTTCCCGTTGATTTATGCGTTGAATATGCTAATGAGCCTGATACGCCGATTCCTGAACGTTTTTGCGCGCCGTCGTCTTAGTTTACGTAGCTTGCGTAAGCGTAAGGTTACCCCTGCTATATGAGGGGTAACCTTGCGTAGGTTTGGCCGGCGTATGCGCAGTTCGTTCGGCGCGGGGGGGCGCTTAATTTAAATACAACACGCCCCCCTCCTTCCTACTTTGAATTACGCGGCCTTACGCCGGGCCCTTTACGCTACGCCGCCGCAAATTACGGAGCAAGTGCTTTGAGAATACAGCACTTGCCCGTAAATAGTGCGGAGGTGTAGCGTAAAGGGGATACGCTCCGCTCCGCTGTAAAAGGGCAGATCTACGAGAATCTGGCCCGTAGTTTGTACTTGTAGTGCAAAGTGGATTTGCCTTTCGTAAATAACCCCCAATGATTGGACATGTCATGGGTGCTGAATGGAGCTTTAGAACGGGCCTTTAGCACATTTGCTAAAATTAAATGTTCAGCTGTTTCTAGTTCTTTATAAATGGTGGTTATCAAGCTTTTAATAAATTGAAGATCAAACTTCATGGACCACTAGATTTTGGTTTTGATAAACTAATTTATATCAAGCATTTTTTAAATAATAGAGACAAGCAAGTCATTACACATCTCTGTCTAAAATACTTGGATGGATTCCTTTACTGGTTGCATGTCTGTTGCTGTGTTAATTCTGAAACAAAAGTCCACCTAACTAACTGACTTGTAAAATTACAGTCCAGCTTTGTTGCAACAGAAGCAAAAACATCAACAGTACCCAATTCAGAAGTTTGCATCCTTTTGTTCAACAAAGACAATTCGTATTGCTAAAGCATTCAATCTGGTACACGTATACAGTACTGTACATTTTTAGACATAGTGGCTGATGTGCATGTTGCCATCTACTGTTCATTATAATTATTACAGTTTTTTTATACCACACTTCATACATACAACAGCCCTTAAAATTTCCACTCGCCTACTAGCATTTGGCGAGTGGATTTAAGCTGGGGGCGAGTGATGACAGGGCTGCATGACCAATCTCCCTTCAATCTGTGCCTACACTTAGAGACCTGATGAGATTGGCGGCCAAAGAGGAAAGGTGCATGCCCGGGAAAAGTAGTCTGGTGAGCCGCGCACAGGCAGAGCAGTACACAGGTGCTCTCCTTACAATTCGCATTAAGCCTTGGGACCTCCTCTCCTCGCTGCTAGCCTAAAAAAAAGGGGGAGGTGGGGACATGCAAGCGTGGAGCCGCACACACAGGCTCCTGATGATGAGATGAATAGGAGAGGGAGGGAGAGAAAGAGAGAGAGTTGCAGAGGAGACAGCAAGAGAATGGGGAAGAGACCCAGTTCTAGTGCCATGTCCCTCTGGTCTGCCCCCAGTGCCCTGTCCCTCTGGTCTGCCCCCAGTGCCCTGTCCTATTTTGGTAAAGTTGTTGTTGGTAATATTTAATTTTGTAACTTAATTCTGCATAAAACATTTACCAGTGTCATTCCATGAGATAATCTAGAGGACGTGTTTACGGGTGCAATTAGGCGCAGGGCAGTGTATAAATTAGGTGGGGCAACTGGTGGCGAGTAACTCTTGAGGCCTGGCTAGTAGCTCAGGACTTGAAATTTTGAGCCCTGCATACAATATATACAGTATATACTGTGTATATACAGTTGTGCTCATAAGTTTACATACCCTGGCAGAATTTATGATTTCTTGGCTATTTTTCAGAGAATATGAATGATAACACAAAACATTTCTTTACATTACCTTTTTTAAATCATAATGGCAACAGAAACTACCCAAATTACCCTGATCAAAAGTTTACATACCCTGGTGATTTTGGCCTGATAACAAAGAAACACCCACAAATAACTTCAGATGAAATACAGGACTGAGAACATTTGTTGTGGCTGTTTCAAGATGCACAATAAGGAGGCACTTGAAGAAAGATGGGCTGCATGGTCGAGTCGCCAGAAGAAAGCCATTTGTGTAGCGTCACCCCCGAAAGGGTCGCTGGATTAATATGGGATCGGCAGATTAAGTTACTCTTGCTTAGTCTAGGGGTGCACCAGAAGCCACTAAGCAATAATTGAGAGTCCACACCGTCAATAAAGATTGTCTTAATGCTTTAATTGCAGGCCAATATAGCCAAACATCAATTCGGAGAAATGAGAATAGGTTGATGAAGAGATAGAGATTCTCGATGTCAGGCCTGGATATATGTACAGCAAAATCAGCCCCTTGAAAGATACAATTTTGCACGTGTTGCCACTTTAAATGCTGGTTGGGAGGAACAGGTCTTTCTCACTGACCCAGCTCTAGGCCTCTGCCACAGGCCAATGTAGTATAGGTAATTTGTCCAGGTTCGAACAGAGCAAATCCTCCCAGCAGTTATCCCATCACCGGGTGACAGCAGAGCGTACCTGTCTATGCCAGATCCTCTCTACGACATCGGGACCCAGTAAGTCACTGGGGTCCCTTTGGTTTCGTCCCAGACCAAGACTCTGCAAGGCCTGGAAGCCTGGCCAGGTGGGCCACGCCGGCAGGGTCCATGGATGCGCACACCCTGAAGGTGGGTGCCGCACCCTGACTCCGGGACCCCACGCAGGAGAAGGAAAAGAACCCCGAACACATGACCTCCATCACAGATATACCCCTCCCCAGCAGGCCCAGTGGGGAAAACCCCCTCCAATTGGCTGCTGGGGAAGACTCCATCCTCCAGAAACCCCTCTGGCTCCCACTGCCGGACAAAGATGATACTCACATCCCCGGAATGCAGTCCGAGCCAGTGGACCTTTCCAGAACGACACCGGTCATAAACCTGAACAAATCACGACCGGGAGCAAAGTAACTCTCCCAGTCAACTAGTTTTTAGTGTAGTGCCCATGCTACGAGCAAAGGGGCGATACATCTGCAAATGCCACAAAGTATCTTTACAAAACAATACGCCAAACAGCACAGAGACAAGCCTCAAACCTTCTGGCACAAGGTCATTTGGAGTGATGAGACCAAAATTTAGCTTTTTGGCCACAGCCATAAACGCTACATTTGGAGAGGAGTCAACAAGGCCTATGATGTAAGGTACGGAGGTGGATTGTTGATATTTTGGGGATGTGTGAGCTACAAACGCACAGGGAATTCAGATGAAAAATGAATGCAGTATGTGATCAAAAAATACTGGAGGAACATTTGCATTCATCATCCAGGAAGCTGTGCATGGGACGTACTTGGACATTCTAATATGACAATTATCCAAAACACAAGGCCAAGTCGACCTATTATAGGCTACAGCAGAATAAAGTGAAGGTTCTGGAGTGGCCATCTCAGTCTCCTGACTAAAAATGAGCTTCGCGTTCGATATGAACGTATGTTCGACTCGAACAATGTCTGTTCGTACGTTCGACGAAATTCGAACAAAAGCGGTCGTTCGTGCCAAATTCGAGTGACGCAAAATGGCCCATAATTCACTGCAGCATTGCGCGCTGATGATTGGTCAAGCATGCTGTATGTCCCGCATGCTTGGCCAATCACAGCGCGCAAAAAACAAAGAGCCATAATTGGCCAAAGCCTGGGTGGCTTTGGCCAATTGAGGCTCAGGGCTTTAGCACACGCCCCACACTATAAAAGGCCGCCTGCTGGGCGGCCTCGTGTGGTGTGTTCCGGGTTGTTAATGAGAGCAGTCAGAGAGACAGAGAGATTGTCTTTTTATATAGCTAGATAGAGCAGGCAGGCAGGCTAGTCAGTTTAGCTTAATTTACAGTGTGTAGAGGATATATATACATCCCTAGGAGTTGTACATATATTTATACACTGTATAGCTTAGATAGATCAGTTCTTCCTAATTTACTGGCAGGCAGGTGATTGTGCTATTTAAAGACGTTATCACAGGCATACTATAGACACCCAGCAGGTACAATATTTAAAGGAATTTTTTTTATTTTTTATTTAAGCATCATTAAAATCACTGCTCTTGGAGCAGTGATTTTAAGCACTTAAGACCCGGACCAAAATGCTGCTAAAGGACCTTGCCCCTTTTTGCGATTCGGCACTGCGTCATTTTAACTGACAATTGCGCGGTCGTGCGACGTGGCTCCCAAACAAAATTGGCGTCCTTTTTTCCCCATAAATAGAGCTTTCTTTTGGTGGTATTTGATCACCTCTGCGGTTTTTATTTGTTGCGCTATAAACAAAAATAGAGTGACAATTTTGAAAAAAATTCAATATGTTTTACTTCTTGCTATAATAAATATCCCCCCAAAATATACAGTATATAAATTTTCTTAAAGACATTTTCACAGGCAAACTATAGACACCCAGCACTGCAGGTACAATATTTAAAGGAATTTTTCATTTTTTTTATTTAAACATTATTAAAATCACTGCTCCTGGAGCAGTGATTTTAATGATGCTTAAATAAAAAAAATAAAAAAAATTCCTTTTAATATTGTACCTGCTGGGTGTCTATAGCTTGCCTGTGAAAACGTCTTTGAGAACCCGGGTCTTGCCCGAGGGAACATGTATCAATGGAAAAAAGTTTTAAAAACGGTCACTTTTTCAGGAGTCCTGCTCCTGAAAAAACGACAGTTTTTTAAACTTTTTTCCATTGATACATGTTCCCTGGGGCAAGACCCGGGTTCTCAAAGACGTTTTCCAACAATAACTTGAATATTGGTCTTTAAAATTAGCGTTTTTTAATTCGAACGTTCGAGTCCCATAAACTTCAATGGGGTTCTAAATGTTCGCGCGCGCGCGACGGTTGGTCTGTTTGACGGTTCGGCTCATCCCTACTCCTGACCTCAATAACATTCAGCCACTCTGGGGAGATCTCAAGCATACAGTTCAAGCACGACAACCCACGAATTTACAGGAATTTATGGCTTTTTGCCTAGAGGAATGGGCAGCTTTGCCATCTGAGAAGATAAAGAGCCTATGGACTAGAGTCTATGAACGAACCGCCACTGTGCAGTACATTAACCCCCTCAATGCTGAATATTACAAATACACTGTACCATTGTAAATTTACAATTATCCCCCACCCCCAAGTGGTAATAACTTCAGGCAGTTAATATGGGTTTTTAGCCTCTGCAATCTTACTTTCACAGTGCACGAGGCTTCACTGGCTCCTCACAGTTATTTGCAAGTTGGCAGCGGCAATCTCCTTTTTTCATCCCACCTCCCGGCCGGTGGATGACATCACGCAGGGTGGGACTAGGAGGAAGCTCGATCCGCCTGACAGGGAAGTGTGACTACATACCCGCACCGCTCTGCTGCAGATATTGTATAACAGGGTATCGGCGGCAAGCGGGTGTTAGTCACGCTTGTCTTCAGCGGAGCAAGCGATGTTTAACTGAGGCATCAGAGACCTCCCTGCCCAGTCCGCCTCTACCTTCTGGAGGTTACATCAGCGGCGGCAGCTCCACCTCCAAGCTTTTGCAATTAGGCAGCGTGATGGCTGCGATCCTTTAACTAGTCCAGCCCGCTAACCCTGCCAGCTTGTGGACACTGACGGGGACATTCCCTCTTATTCTCCCGCACACATAAGGCACATTAGGCAGCCGCTAGGCCCCTGGAAGCGCGAGGCCTTAGGCGGCAGCCTTTTTTGCCTAGTTAGAGAGCCGCCTCTGTTGTCACAGCACAAGAAAAGATCCTTTGGGTTGAGACTGACACTCCTGTGTTAGAACTCTTTAGCAGACATCACCAGTAGGAATAGTATCCTTCTTCTCCAGTAGAGTCAACCAGCCTACATGAGACTCCATCTGTACTAAGAGAAGGATAGGTCCAAATCCCTATGCTTTCAGGCCCAAACTCCAGGCTGAGTAACCTTTAGGCCCCTTTAGAAAGATGCGTGTGAAAAAGCAACCTAAGCTCATACACTCTCCCCAAGCTTAAGCCTGGGGGAGGGGAGCTTGCAACAGCCATTCCCAAAATATGTATTATCTTATCCATATTGCACCACTGGCACAGGAAACTCCTGGTGGTTGGCTAGGAAAAGATATGAATATTCATAATCCAAGCTTAAATGAAAAGGTCTTACACTAATACCAGAGGTGACAGTGTCACCTACTGACAGAAGGGAGCACTAACAGCTGGGCTGGACTTAAAGCAATTGCAAAGCTTTGTTTTTCTTTAAATAAAAAAAAATGTAAGGAACCATGAATCAGACCGAGACAGAAGTGCAGTAAAAATCACACTATTTTATAAAATCGTAAAATGGTATAAACAGAGCAAACGTAGTCAAAACATAGCCAGACTTCGGTAACCAGGACAGGTAGTCAGACAAGTCAGAGAAACAGGAGTCCAGAGATCAGCGAAGTTGGGTCCAGCAAACAGGATGAGGAACCAGAAGTCTTTCACAGGAAAACACACTCTGAGAGTCTCTGCCTATGAAGAGAGGGTGTGTGTGCCAATCAGCTGTCTTGGCTGTGTGCCCAGACTTCATACTCAGTGCTGAACAGGAAGAGAAAACCTTTAACACAATCTGAACTTTCTAAACAGTATAGAAACCTATAGACAGCAGATGCACATGTAAAAAGGTATGTAGGGAGATTTGTTTCATCCCTGTGTATCATCTAAGGCTGTTCACATCACTGGGTATATGTGAGTGTTTACATCCACTTTAATAAAATTATGTTCTGAGAGGCTTCCTTCTTTACTTCTATGCAGTTTGCTATGACATCTGATCATTTGAGTATTCGGAGTGGTGTGTAATTTCTAGGACATATCCCAGTGGATTGAATTGGTGCAAATGGAAATGGAATGGAATGCCAATAGAAATTCTTTGAGCAACCCACAGCAACGCACACAGTCAACAATTCTAATTGTTTTGTAGGGTCTCTGTTTCAGCTTGGCTGTGCTGTGGGCTCATTCTGTCGTGCCTGGGGTGTTGTTCCACCCCGGGGCGACAGGTGGCAACAGTGGAGTCAGGACTTGGGTGCTTTTCCCAGCAGCCAATCAGAGGGGAGTTTCCTTGCTGGGCATGCTGGGAGAGGGTACTTACATTTTAGTTTTTTTTTCTTCGAGTGTGGCACCCACATTTAGAGTGACCACATCACCGCGCATCTAGCGTTATGGCCTACCTGTCCGGGGCATGTGTGCTACGCAGTGTTACTGCTTTCTGGGCCATGTGGGTCTGGAACATTCAAGCAGGATGGGAACCCAGTGATCGACTGGGTTCTAACTTTTGAAGATCCCAAGCGAGTGTGGCTGTTCGGTGGGGAGTCCATCTATGGAGCGCCAATGAGAGGCTGGCGGTCCAATAGGATTCTGACGAACCACCGTGGATCGAGGCTACTGGACACTGAAGGATTGACTCCTCTTTCAGTCGGTACCTGGGCGACATTACGAAGAAGGTTCAGGCAAAACTTTACTAAGGAGGGGCGCCTCCGTATCTGCAATCAGAGAAGGCCTATGGCAGAGGCGTTTCCCTGAGTTCATCCTAGAAGGGTCTGTGAGAGAGACATCTTTTTAAGTTCTGAGTGATACTCTGGCTGCCAATGCAACAGGAGTGAGAGGAGTATTGTTTTGCATTAAAACTAAGCACAGGAAAGCTTGTTTAAAGGACCGAACTTAATTTAAACCACAACATCACAAAGTAATTGTCATAAATTATTAGAAGGCTCTCCAGCAAAGGACGTGTCCAAAACAAAAGCATCTTAATTTACTTGCTGGCACCCTTAATTTTGTTTTTGAGCACAAGTGTTTCCAAGGGCAATATAAACTCCATCTCTGCTAAATCAATGTCGATCCCTAGAAAATTGAATCTTTTATACAAGCCCTCAGTCTTATCTGGTGCCAGCAATATGCCAAACTGTTGCTTGTGATGTAATGTTGCCAGTAAAATTCCACAGATCTTGCACTGTGGGTGACCGATGCAAAGGAAATCATCTAAGAAGTGGATGTTGGAATGAATGTCCACCATGTCCCAACTCACCCATTACATGAAGCAACTGAGGGCCAGATTCTCGTAGCCACGCTTTAAGTTGCGGCGGCGTAACTTTTCTTATTTACGTTACGCCGCCGCAACTTAACACGCCAGTGCTGTATTCACAAAGCACCTGCGTGTTCTGTTGCGGCGGCGTAGCATAAATTGGGCGGCCTAATTCAAAATAGGAGGGTAGGGGGCGTCTCCTATTTAAATTAGGCACGTCCACGCGCCGAACGTACTGCGCATGCGCCCGGCCATAGTAAAATCGCAGTGCGCATGCTCCAAATTATGACGGTGTTTTCGACGTGAACGCAAACAACGTAAAAACTTTTGAATTTCCCGCGGTCACGGCGTCCATACTTAACATCGGATGCGCCATCTTTGGGCTGCTTTATCTTTACGCCGGAAAAACCTTACGGAAACGACGTAAATGACGACGGGGCGGCGTAAAAACGTTGGGGAATTGGCGTATTAGGCTCATTTGCATAGGCAAATGAGAAAACAACGTAAAGGCAACCTAGCGGCCGGCGTTGTCATTACATCTACGATCCGACGGTGTAATTGTTTTACACCTGTCGGATCTTTAGTGTATCTATGCGTAAGTGATTCTAGAAATCACACGCATAGATATCCATTGATAAAAACTGAGATACGACCGTTGTATCTCAGCTGAGAATCTGGCCCTGAATGTTTAAAATAGCATGCAGGAAATAGAGCAACCCATAGAGAGGCAGCAATCCACAAAGTAGGAACCCTGCCACTGACAATCCAACAGGTAAACTCTGAGGATGGATTAATATTAATAACTAAAATCATACTTTATGTCACTTTTCACAAAAAATGAATGCATGATATAGCCGCATCAAAAGAGGTACAAGTCACCGCACAAGCCTGCGTTGTTCACTTACCTACCTTTAGGATAAGTGAGGTGATTAAAAGTGGAGAACAGCTAATTAGTGTTGCTCACGAATATTCGCATTGCGAATATTCGCTACGAATATTGCATATTCGAGTATTCGCGAATAACTCGAATATTGCGGCGAATATTCGCTATGGCGAATATTCGTATTTTTTCAAATTTATTTTTAAAACAGATCACATCCTAGTGATCTCCATCGACGTCTAAAAGCATTGCTGGTATGATTAGAGAGAGACCCTGGGCCGAGTAGCTGATGCGACTCTTTTATGTTGCCGAAAATTCGCATTGCGAATTGTCGGCAACATAAAAGAATCGCATCAGCTACTCGGCCCTTCTTTTGCATCAGAGCCAATCAGAATAACTCGAATATTCGGCAAAAGGAATATTGCGCGATATTCCTTTTGCCGAATATTCGAGTTATTCTGGTTGGCTCTGATGCAAAAGAAGGGAGGAGAAGAAAATCGTGCAATATTCCTTTTGCCGAATATTCGAGTTATTCTGATTGGCTCTGATGCAAAAGAAGGGTGGAGAAGATAATCGCGCAATAGGAATATTGCGCGATTATCTTCTCCGCCCCTTCTTTTGCCCCCTTTCTTTTAAGTAGAGTTAGCGTAGAGTTAGTGTTTAGTGCATATTAGTTTAGTAATACAGGAAATGATCTCCGTTTATGAGAATTTCGCAATCATTTTCGCATTAGCGAAATTTCGCATTAGCGAATTTTCGCAAAATTTTTTTTGGATAAAATATCACAAATATTCGATATTAGCGAATATTCGCGAATATTCTTCTATATATTCGCGCAATATCGCAAAATCGAATATGGCGTATTCCGCTCAACACTACAGCTAATTAGCATTCCTGTCTGAGTAACGATTTAAAAAAGAACACATCCTTCCCAAAACACATTTTTTTATAAGGGTGGTCATGCATGGAAAGTGACTCATCAGGATTAATTTGGGACTAAAAAAAAAGAATTAATTTGGGACTGGGCCAGCTAGGACCTCTCTAAGGTGTGATAACAAATGCCTAACATGATCAATGATGCACATATTTTGTCCATGTAGATTTTTCTGGTTGTTCCATAAAGAAAATGGTAATTTGAGATAATCTCACTGCTTTTGCTATTCTGACCTGCAAGCTTAGATAGAGAAGCTTTAATGGTGGGTCCCCACCACATCACTCTGCAATGGATTTCCAGGCAGATGTCTAATCAATACCTTTTCTCAATGAGTCATCTGCCCATGATTGACCATTCCAATTCGCTTGCCAAAGTAAATCTAGTAACCAGCAATTTTAGCTCTCTACAGTTTACTTTTTGCACCCTGAACCATTACAGCAACCTATTTACAATGCCTGATTTGTACACAAACATGAGTCAGCAGCTGTAAGCCGTAAAATCATTATTCATAATTAGTTTCAACACAAATACTGCTTCTTCTTTATTATCAAAACGTATTATTTCCTCTCTGATGGCTGAAGATGCCAGCTTGAAATGACACTTTGTACATTGCTCATTCATTGCCCTGTACCATAGTGTAGATAATTTGTTGTTTTTATTTTTTTTTCTTCCTATTGTTAATTTCATGGTCTGTCTCCCTGTGTTTTATCCAAAATACATAACTTGTTTTTCTCCCTGGTTCAGCTAGCATTAATTCAGAAGTATCTAAATAGGTTATAAAAAAGATGACTAAAAGGGATGCTTCTTGTTTAGTTAGAACATGTGCGCACAGGCACTATATTACCGGTATGTTGTTAGACTAGTGTTACTTCTAGAAATCTGCTGCCCTAGTCAGGTATGAAGAAATGATTGTTTTGTCCAAATTACCCCCTGCCCTATATTAGAAGTATTAGTTTGTACATTTTGACAGTCAGGCACCTACAGAGAAAATGAAAGTGGCCTTCCTCATGAAGCCTAATCTGAAAACCCTCAGGACATTGTTAGGACATTGTTAAGTGAGGCCTAGTAATTACTAGGGTTGCCACATTTTCATCAAGCCAAACCCGAACACTTTTATGGTGCACGCCAATTTTTTTGTAGTACACGCTATATGATTGTAAAATACCTGGGACACCTTTTGGGTTAGCCAAAGAGAGTAGTAATGAGGTGTGCTATGATGAACAGTGGCTGTGGCAAAATTGCAATAACAGTGGGGGAATTAAGGGGCTTGGTTAAATAAAACTAAAGCATTTGTGTACCCATATAATATGATTTAATTAATAGAAGAAATGTCAGTTAAAATATGAAACTAGCCTACCTTAAAAGTGGACACTGTCAGCCAGTAGATCAATGGAAGGTGTCAGTAGGGCAGTGGACAATGTCAGTAGAGTAGTGGACGATGTCAGTAGGACAGTGACAGTGTCAGTAGAGTAGTGGACGATGTCAGTAGGACAGTGGACAGTGTCAGTAGGACAGTGGACAGTGTCAGTAGGGCAGTGGGTGGTGTCAGTAGAACAGTGGAGGGTGTCAGTAGGGCAGTGGATGGTGTCAGTAGGGCAGTGGGTGATGTCAGTAATGCAGTGGACAGTGTCAGCAGGGCAGTGGGTGGCGTCAATAGAGTAGTGGACGATGTCAGTAGAGCAGTGGAGGGTGTCAGTAAGGCAGTGGACAGTGTCAGTAAGGCAGTGGACAGTGTCAGTAGGGCAGTGGGCGGTGTCAGCAGAGCAGTGGATGGTGTTAGTAGAACAGTGGACAATGTCAGTAGAGAAGTGCACCTCCATCCAAAAACCTGAATCAGCTCTACTGAACCCAACCCCAGATAAACTGTTCACAAAGTGGCACTGTACATTCTACAACTCTACATTCTACAAAAAATTCAAAAGCAATCCGCAGGCACCCCACAAATAGAGAAGTGAATAACAAATTAAATATCAGACAGTGACTGTGCCCCCCCAATAGAGACCTCCAATACAGAGAGACAAAAAAAACCTTACCTTCCAGGAGCCGGGCTGACAGGGGGAGTTGCTTACAGAGAGGGGGTCTGATAGAGGGGGGGTAGCTGACAGAGAGGGGGGCTGACAGGGGGGGTTGCTGACAGAGAGGGGGGCTGACAGGGGGGTTGCTGACAGAGAGAGGGGCTGACAGAGGGGGTTGCTGACAGAGGGGGGTTGCTGACAGAGAGGAGGGTTGACGGGGGGTTGCTGACAGAAGGGGGTGGCTTACAGAGAAGGGCGGCTTATAGAGGAGGACAGACTTATAGAGAGGGGCAGGCTGACAAACGGGTGGGTGGAAGAGCAGATGGCAGAGAGACCTCACCTCAGTCAGGAATAACACAGCGTGTTAGGCAGGGAGGTGGGACTCCGGGCGGCCCGCGATCACCCACAATCAAGCCCTGCCTCCACATGTGACTATTTACCAGCTCCACCAGGCCAATCACAGACCCGAGTGTCACACGCACATGACTCATTCAGCCAGTCACAGGGTGCTCACTGCCCAGCTCTCGCACAGGCAGTGTAAGTGACAGTGTACATTAATGGCGGCGGGCTCGGGAAATGATGCGCCACTCTAGATGTTGCGGTTGGGGCCACAGGACAGTTGAACTGTTGTTATATGTATCTAGGTTTCAGGCGGGTTGAAACCTGGGCACATGTGTCGAAACCCAGACTGTCCGGGTCAAAACCAGACAGATGGCAACCCTAGACTCAATACTGGTCAACTTCACCATCACAGGAGTGAGCTTTTTCTCTGATTCAAACTCCCTCTTGTGCTCTTTCTCTTCCCAAATTTTGCAGCTCTGAGCTCAGGGTTTGAGATCTCAGCAGTAGAGTTGAGCGGACACCTGGATGTTCGGGTTCGGGTCCAAACCCGAACTTTAAAAAAAAGTTCAGGTTCGGGAACCCGAACCCGAACTTCCGAACCCCATTGAAGTCAATGGGACACGGACTTTTAGAAAAAAAAATGCGCTTTACAGTTCGGGTTCGCTCAACTCTACTCGGCAGTAATGACTAGGCCTGGCTTAGCAATGTCCAGGGACTATTCCAGTCAGGCTTCAGGAGTAGAGCTGAGCGGGGACACCTGGATGTTCGGGTTCGGGCGGGTTCGACCGAACTTCGGAAAAAAGTGTCTGGGTTCGGGGACCC
>JAJQKJ010001677.1:0-105373 GCA_029574335.1 Rana kukunoris
GTTTTCCTGTATTGTAAGATCGCGCCCTCTCCTTGTAGTTTTCCTGTAGTGGAAGTCGTCACCCTCTCCTGTAGTTTTATATTAGTATATCGCCTCTCCTGTAGTTTCCTGTAGTGGAATTCGCGCCCCTCTCCTGATTTTTTCCTGTAGTGGAAGTCGCACCCTCTCCTGTAGTTTCCTGTAGTGTAAATCGCGCCCTCTCCTGTAGTTTCCTGTAGTGTAAATCGCGCCCTCTCCTGTAGTTTCCTGTAGTGGAAGTCGCACCCTCTCCTGTAGTTTCCTGTAGTGTAAATCGCACCCTCTTCTGTAGTTTCCTGTAGTGGAATTCGCGCCCTCTCCTTGTAGTTTCCTGTAGTGGAAGTCGCACCCTCTCCTGTAGTTTCCTGTAGTGGAAGTCGCACCCTCTCCTGTTTCCTGTAGTGGAATTTTTCCTGTAGTTGAAAGTAGTGGATCGCGCCCTCTCCTCCTTAGGGAGTTTTCCTGTAGTGGAATTCGCACCCTCTACTAGTTTCCTGTAGTTTTTCCGCCTGTAGTTTGGAAGGATCGCACCCCTGCTATCTCCTGTAGTTTCCTGTAGTGTAAGTCAACCCTCGCCTGTAGTTCCGTAGTGGTGCTGTAGCGCCGCAGCCCTCTCCTGTAGTTTCCTGTAGTGGAATTCGCATCCTCTCCTGTAGTTTCCTGTAGTGGAATCCGCGCCCCTTGTAGTTTCCTGTAAGTAACCCTCAACCATGTCCCCTGTAGTTAATTCGCGCCTCTCTGTTTTCCTGTAGTGGAATTCGCGCCCTCTCCTGTAGTTTTCCTGTAGTGGAAGTCGCACCCTCTCTGTCCAGTAGGAGTCCACCGGCCCTCTCCTGTAGTTTCCTGTAGTGGAAGTCGCGCCCTCTCCTGTAGTTTCCTGTAGTGGAAATCGCGCCCTCTCCTGTAGTTTCCTGTAGTGGAAGTCGCGCCCTCTCCTGTAGTTTCCTGTAGTGGAAGTCACACCCTCTCCTGTAGTTTCCTGTAGTGAAGTCGCGCCCTCTCCTGTAGTTTCCTGTAGTGGAAGTCGCATGTCCTCTCCTGTAGTTTCCTGTATTTGTAGTCGCGCCCTTCCTGTAGTTTCCTGTAGTGGAATTCGCGCCCTCTTCCTGTAGTTTCCTGTAGTGGAAGTCGCGCCCCCTCTCCTGTAGTTTCCTGTAGTGGAAGAGCGACACCCTCTCCTGTAGTTTCCTGAGTGTCGCACTCTCCTGTAGTTTCCTGTAGTGGAAGTCGCGCCCTCTCCTGTAGTTTCCTGTAGTGGAAGGCCTTCGGTATTTCCTGTAGTTCAAGTCTCTGTCCCTGTAGCGGGAGCGCCCCTCTCTCCTGTAGTTTCCTGTAGTGGAAGTCGCGCACCCTTCCTGTAGTTCCTGTAAGGTTAACACCCGTAGTTTCCTGTAGTGGAAGTCCGCGCCCTCTCCTAGTTTCCTGTAGTGGAAGTCGCGCCTCTCCTGTTTTCCTGTAGTGAAGTCGCGCCCTCTCCTGTAGTTCCTGTAGTGGAAGTCGCGCGCCTCTCCTGTAGTTTCCTGTAGTGGAAGTCGCGCCTGCTCCTCGAAGTCCTGTAAGTTTCTCCTGTAGTGGAAGTCGCGCGCCCTCTCCGTCTGTAGTTTTCCTGTAGTGAAGAAGTCGCGCCGCTCCTCCTGTAGTATGGAAGAACGGCCCCTCCTGCGTTTTCCTGTAGTGGAAGTCGCACCCTCTCCTGTAGTTTCCTGTAGTGGAAGTCGCGCCCTCTCCTGTAGTTTCCTGTAGTGGAAGTCGCACCCTCTCCTGTAGTTTTCCTGTTTGTGGAAGTCGCACGCCCTCTCCTGTAGTTTCCTGTAGTAGTGGACGTCCGCTCTCCTGTAGTTTCCTGAAGTCTCCGGCCCTCCCTGTAGTTTCCTGTAGTGGGAAGTCGCACCTCGGTGTGTAGTGTTCCTTGTTGTGGTTCCCTAGTCTCCTGTAGTTTCCTGTAGTGGAAGTCCACGCCTCTCCCTGTATTTTCCTGTAGTGGAAGTCGCCCCATCTCTGTAGTTTCCCTCCTAGTGTTCTCCTGTAGTTTCCTGTAGTGGAAGTCGCGCCCTCAGTTTCCTGTAGGGATGTCGCACCCTCTCCTGTAGTTTCCTGAGTGGAATCAGAATCTCCAAAGTTAAGTAGCCCAACCCTCTTCCTGTAGTTCCTGTAGTGAATTCGCCACTCTCCTTAGTTTCCTGTAGTGGAAGCGCGCCCATCTCGTTCCTGTACTCTACCTGAGGCACTTCCTGTTTTCCTGACAACTCCACCCTCTCCTGTAGTTTCCTGTCACCGCATCGCACTGTAGTTTCCTGTAGTGGAAGTCGCGACCCTCCATCCTGTTATCCACCGGCTCTCCTGTAGTTTCCTGTAGTGGAAGTCGCGCCCTCCAATGTCCTGTAGTGGAATGTATTGTCTTTCCTATTTTTCTGTTGTCTCCTCCTGTAAAGTGTAAGTCGTAAACCCTCCTCTCCACCCCTGTAGTTTCGCACCCCTTATCCTGTAGTTGAAAGTCGCGCGCCCTCCCTAGTTTCCTGTAGAAGTCGCACCCTCCTCCCTGTAGTGTAAATCGTGGAAGCTCCTGTAGTTTCCTGTAGTGGAAGTCGCACCCTCTCCTGTAGTTTCCTGTAGTGGAAGTCGCACCCTCTCCTGTAGTTTCCTGTAGTGGAAGTCGCACCCTCTCCTGTTTCCTGTAGTGGAAGTCGCACCCTCTCCTGTAGTTTCCTGTAGTGTAAATCGCGCCCTCTCCTGTAGTTTCCTGTAGTGGAAGTCGCAGCCCTCTCCTGTAGTTTCCTGTAGTGGAAGTCGCGCCCTCTCCTGTAGTTTCCTGTAGTGGAAGTCGCACCCTCTCCTGTAGTTTCCTGTAGTGGAAGTCGCGCCCTCTCCTGTAGTTTCCTGTAGTGGAAGTCATGCCCTCTCCTGTAGTTTCCTGTAGTGGAAGTCACACCCTCTCCTGTAGTTTCCTGTAGTGGAAGTCGCGCCCTCTCCTGTAGTTTCCTGTAGTGGAAGTCGCGCCCTCTCCTGTAGTTTCCTGTAGTGGTCAGCCGCCGATCCTGTAGTCAGTAGTAGCTACCTCGGGCAGATGGATCTCCCTGTAGTTTTCCTGTAGTGTAAGTCGCACCCTCTCCTGTATCCTGTAGAAGTCCACTCCTGTAGTTTCCTGTAGTGTAAGTCGCGCCCTCTCCTGTAGTTTCCTGTAGTGGAAGTCGCACCCTCTCCTGTAGTTTCCTGTAGTGGAAGTCGCACCCTCTCCTGTAGTTTCCTGTAGTGGAATTCGCACCCTCTCCTGTAGTTTCCTGTAGTGGAATTCGCGCCCTCTCCTGTAGTTTCCTGTAGTGGAATTCGCACCCTCTCCTGTAGTTTCCTGTAGTGGAAGTCGCACCCTCTCCTGTAGTTTCCTGTAGTGGAAATCGCACCCTCTCCTGTTTTCCTGTAGTGGAATTCGCAACCCTCTCCTGTAGTTAGATGTCGTGCCCTTTCCTGTCCTGTAGTGTAAGTCCGCCCCTCTCCTGTAGTTTCCAGTGGAGCAAGCCCCCTCTGGGTTTTCCTCCTTGTAGTGGAAGTCGCACCCTCTCCTGTAGTTTCCTGTAGTGGAAGTCGCACCCTCTCCTGTAGTTTCCTGTAGTGTAAATCGCGCCCTCTCCTGTAGTTTCCTGTAGTGGAAGTCGCGCCCCCTGTAGTTTCCCAAACATATCCTGTCTTTCCTCCTGTAGTGGAAGTCGCACCCTCTTCCTGTAGTTTCCTGTGTGGAAGTCATGCCCTCTCCTTAGTTTTTCCTCCTGTAGTGGAAGTCGCACCCTCTCCTGTGGTAGTTTCCTGTACGCCCTCTCCTCCCTGTAGTGAAAGTCGCGCCCCTCTCCTGTAGTTTCTGTTGGTGTTCGCCCCTCCTGTTTCCTCCTTAGTAGTGGAAGTCGCGCCCTCAGAGTCTGTAGTTAACCCTCATTAAGTAGCACCCTAAATGCAATTTCCTGTAGGAGTGGAAGTTTTCCCTGTAGTGGAAGTCGCCCTCTATCCTGTAGTGTTTCCTGTAGTGGTTAAGTGTAGCGCCTCTCCTGTAGTTTCCTGTAGTGGAAGTCGCGCCCTCTCCTGTTTCCTGTAGTGGAAGTCGCGCCCTCTCCTGTAGTTTCCTGTAGTGGAAGTCGCGACCCTCTCCTGTAGTTTCCTGTAGTGGAAGTCGCACCCTCTCCTGTTTCCTGTAGTGGAAGTCGCGCCCTCTCCTGTAGTTTCCTGTAGTGGAAGTCGCACCCTCTCCTGTGAAGTTTAGTAGTGGTCGCTCCCTCTCCTGTAGTTTCCTGTAGTAAATCGCACCCTCTCCTGTAGTTTCCTGTAGTGGAAGTCGCAGCCCTGTACGTTTCCTGTAGTTCGCCCTCCCCCTTTGTAGTGGAAAGTCGCGCCCTCTCCTGTAGTTTCCTGTAGTGGAAGTCGCGCCCCCTCCTGTAGTTCATCCCTAGTGTTTTCCCCCCCTGTAGTTGGAAGTCAACGCGCCTTGCCCCCATTTTCCTGTAGTGGAAGTCGTCCATCCTGTAGTTTCCTGTAGTGGAAGTCGCGCCCTCTCCTGTAGTTTTGTGTCTCCCCCTGTGTGGAAGTCGCACCCCCTCCTGTAGTTTCCTGTAGTGGAAGTCGCGCACCCTCTCCTGGTTTTCCTGTAGTGGCTCGCCCCCCCTGTAGTTTCCTGTAGTGGAAGTCGCGCCCTCTCCTGTAGTTTCCTGTAGTGGAAACCCGCCCGCTCCCTCCTGTAGTTTCCTGTGTAAGTCCCCCCCCTTCTTCCTGTAGTTTCCCCCCTCCTGTAGTTTCCTGTAGTAAATCCCACCCTTTCCTGTAGTGGGGAAGTTGCGCGCCCTCTCCTGTTTTTAGTGGAAGTCGTGGAAATTCAGTAGCAACGACCCTCTCCTGTTTTCCTGTAGTGGAAGTCGCGCCTCCTCGTATTAGTTTCCTGTAGTGGAAGTCGCACCCTCTCCTGTAGTTTCCTGTAGTGGAAATGCGCCGCTACTCCTGTAGTTTCCTGTAGTGGTGCGAACCTCTCCTGTGTTTCCTGTAGTGGAAGGCGCCCACTCCTGTAGTTTCCTGTCCGCACAAAGTCGTGTAGTTCCTGGTTAGGAAGTCGCAAACCCTAGTTTCCTAGTTTCCTGTAGTTCCCTCTCTGTAGTCCTGTAGTAAGTTCGCAACAAAAGAAACGCGGTACCGTAATCCCCACCCTCTGTAACTGTAGTGAACCCAAAACCTCTCCTGTATCCTGTAGTGGAAGTCGCACCCTCTCCTGTAGTTTCAAACCAAAAACGGCCCCTCCCTGTAGTTTCCTGTAGTGGAAGTGGACCTCCCTCCTGTTATGTTTCCTGTAGTGAAAAGTAAACCCTCCTCCTTGTCTGTAACTCAAGTGGAATTCCGACCTCTCCTGTAGTTTCCTGTAGTGGAAGTCGCGCCGCGCACTGTAGTTTAAGTTGTGTAAGTCAAAGCCCTCTCCTGTAGTCCTGTAGTGGAAAGCGCCCTCTCTCTCTAGTTTCCTGTGTGGAACGCACCCTCTCCAGTCCTCCTGTAACCAACAACGCCCTCCTGTTTCCTGTAGTTCGCGCGCCTCTCTCGTAGTTTCCTGTTAAATCGGCCCTCTCCCTGTGTTTCTGTAGTGGAAAGTCGCACAACCCTTCCCTGTTTCCTGTAGTGGAAGTCGCGCACCTCCTGTACAAGTGGAAGTCCACCCTGTAGTTTCCTCCTGTAGTGGAAAACCCACCCTCTCCGCCTGTAGTGGAATCGCACCCTCTCCTGTAGTTTCCTGTAGTGGAAGTCCCTCCGTCACTGTAGTTTCCTGCAAGTCACGCCCTCTCCCGTTTCCTGTAGTGGAAAGTCGCACCACGCTCTCCTTTCCTGTAGTGGAAGTCGCGCCCTCTCCTTAGTCCTGTAGTGAAGTCGCACCCTCTCCTGTAGTTTCCTGTGTGAAGTCGCACCCTCTCCTGTAGTTTCCTGTAGTGGAAGTCCCCTCACCTCTCCTAGTTTTCCTGTAGTGGAAAGTCCCTCCCTCTCTGTGTGGAAGTCGAAGTCGCGCAAGTCCTGTTTCTCTGTCCTGAATGGAAGAAGTAATCCCTAGTGTTTCGTGTAGTCTAAAGTAGTCAGCTCAGTGTAGTTTCCTGTAGTGTAAGTCGCCTCCCTCTAAACCTGTATGTAGTAGAAGTCGCACCCTCCCTGTAGTTTCCTGTAAAAACCCCAAGTAGTGTAATGCGCAGACGCACCCTGTAGTTTCCTGTAGTGGAAGTCGCGCCCTCTCCCCTGTAGTGGCGTTCGTAGTCAAGTCGCCCCTCTTGTAGTTTCCCTGTAGTAAAAGTACCCTCTCTCTAAGTTTCCTAGTGGAAGTGGCCCCTCCCCTCGTAGTTTCCTGTAGTGGAAGTCGCACCCTCCTTTGTTTCCTGTAGTGGAAGTCGCGCCTCCCTGTAGTTTCCTGTAGTGGAAGTCGCGCCCTCTGTTTCCTGTAGTGGAAGCGCCCTCTCTGTTTTGTAGTGGAATCCTCCCCCTAGTAGTTTCCTGCGAGGACCTGTAGTGGAAAAACCCCCTCTCGTAGTCGGTAGTGGAGTTTGCGACTCTTGGAATGTTTATTGTAGGTAGTGGAAAAAAAGTCTCCTGTTTCCTGAGTGGAAGTGGCACCTTTTTCCGTAGTGAAAAAATAAAAACGTGAAAAAAAAAGTGGAAAAAAAACTGAAAAAAAAAAAAAAAAAAAAAAGCACTCAAATAAAAAAAGAACGGTCGTTTTGCGAAAAAAAACAAAATTACGCCTCATGTCGCGGCGTCCGATTAACCCCTGGGAGATGCGGCAAATCCCTGAATCCCAGGGGGGGGGAGGGGGGGTGTATGTGGCGTGCCGGAGATTCCCAGGTGGGGCGGGGCGGGGTGCCCCCGCATACGCACCTGCCTGTGCTGTAAATCACCAACGGAGCGGGCGGTGGAAGCCCGGAGATTTGATGGCTCTCCCTCCACTTAAAAAAAGTGGCGAGGAACCACCCACGCTTGCTGCTCCTCGTGCAATGCTTTCCTGATTATTGGGGGGGAATTGAAAAAAGAAAGGTGGAACGTTTTCGGAAAAAAAAAGGGGGGGGGGGGGCGGCGGGGTGATGAAAAGGGAAATCTTCACTGCGCTAACCCGGCCAAACATTATGAGCGGAGTTGCCTGGCTTGTTAGCCGAGGAAGGACCTGGGAAGGGGGGCAAAGATGAAGAAGCACAGGGGGGGGGGGGGGAAAGACTTTTTGGTTACTTCCTGGCGGCGCTGCCTGTTTGTTAGGCGCTATTCAGGGCGGGGTCAGAGGTCGGAAAAAGCGGTGCAGAGTCACAATTTTTTTTTTTTTCTCGCAGCCACCGGGGGGCAAGGTCAGAGGCGGAATCGGAACGCTTGCCGTTGCCAGGCGGGGGGGGAGGGATTTCTGCTGTGAATGAGAACGCTGTGTCCGGTGCCCAGCAAAGCCAACCAAACAAACACTGCAGTTTCACACTCTGATTAGCAACGTCAATAGACAGTCCGCGAGTAAATACATGTTGTTTTTTAATGTGTCCACAACACGCCCCTCCCCCCCTCCCACCCCAAAATACCCCGCTTTAATGAGTTCGTTGTCGGAAGTGTCTACAATGTAACGGTTTACCCAAAACAGAGAGGGAGAGGGTCCTATAGGGTCGTCTATAGAACCTGCCTCCTGCTCGGCAACCAACTTAGAATGAACGCGGGGCTTTTTAAAGGGGAATTTCAATTTGTTTTTGTTTTGTTTTTCGTTTGTTTGTTTTTAATTCAGCGGCTACAAATGCTGTATGAAATATCTAGGTAAGAATTGCAGAAGTGGGATTGGGTGCCCATAAAAATAAAAAATATAGAGGGACATCAGCCCCCTCCTACCCAGATCTTTATATTTGTATTGCCTGGAAATTGTTCCAGCTGTGCTCATAAGTTTACATACCCCCGGGGCAGAATTTATGATTTCTTGGCCATTTTTTCAGAGAATATGAATGAGAACACAAAAACGTTTCTTCCACTCACTTTCCCCGACTTGTTCATTCCCCGACTTAGGGCCAGATTCTCTAAGAAATCCGGCGGCGTAGCGTAAGCCATTTACACTACGCCGCCGCATCGTACTAGAGCAAGTGCCGTATTCCCTAAGCACTCGCTCCGTAGTTTTCGGCGGCGTAGCGTAAATGGCCCAGCGTAAGCCCGCGTAATTCAAAGGGGGCGGCTTGTATTTAAATTAAGCGCGCCCCCGCGTCGAACGAACTGCGCATGCGCCACCCGGGGGAAAAAGCCCAGTGCGCATGCTCCAGCTCACGTCGGAAAGCGTCGTTGAAACCGACGTCAAAACGACGTGATCGTCATTTACGCAACTCCCTATTCGCGAATGAGTTAATAAAACAACGTGAGCGACGGAAAAAGCCGACGCTGACCCGACGCCATACTTAACATGGCATCCAACGGCACCCGACGGGACTTCGTAAGGTTACTCCTTATAGAAGCAGGGGTAACCTTACGCGAACGAAAACGACGTACGCGACGACGGGGCGGCGTAAAAGCGTTCGGGAATCGGCGTAGTAGCCTCATTTGCATAGGCAAATGAGAAAACAACGTAAAGGCCACCTAGTGGCCGGAGTTGTCATTACAACTACGATCCACAAGTGTAATGGTTTTACACTTGTCGGATCTTCAGCCGTATCTATGCCAAAGTGATGCTAAGAATCACTCGCATAGATATGAGGCAAAAAAAACGGCGATACGTATCTGAGATACTCCGTCTAAGCGCCTCTGAGAATCTGGCCCTTAGTTGGGGTAGGCGGTACACTTTGGTGGGGGTGGGTCAGCCACGCCTTGTGACCATTGACCTCTGGGGAACCCGCCTTCCGAGCTTTGACCTCTGGGGCCGCGTACACACGATCGAATTTGTCCGCTGAAACTGGTCCGACGGATCCGATCGTGTGTATGGGCTAGCGGACATGTCTGACCGGCGGACACATTTTAAAGCATGCTTTAAAATTTGTCCGCCGGAGACATGTCCGTCGGATATGTCCGCCGCTCAGTACACTAACCAGCGGACATATCTGCCCGGAATGGATTCGACGCATGCGTGGAAGTTTTTTACTTCCTGGTGCGGTGACGTGGCGGTGACGTTGACGCCGCCACGTCACCGCACCAGGAAGTAAAAAACTTCCACGCATGCGTCGAATCTATTCCGGGCAGATATGTCCGCTGTCTGCCGGCGGGGATTTTGATCCGATGGTGTGTACCCGGAGGAGACATGTCCGATGAAAACGGTCCATCGGACAGTTTCAGCGGACATGTCCCTCCGTGTGTACGCGGCCTGGGGGAGGTCCTTATTCCAATTCCAGAGTCCTAGCTTAAAGGGGTTGTAAAGGTAAAAAAATGTTTCCCTAAATAGCTTCCTTACCCTTAGTGCAGTCCTCCTTCACTTACCTCATCCTTCCATTTTGCTTTTAAATGTCCTTATTTCTTCTGAGAAATCCTCACTTCCTGTTCTTCTGTCTGTAACTCCACACAGTAATGCGAGGCTTTCTCCCTGGTGCGGAGAAAGCCTCTTGAGGGGGAGGGGGCGAGCAGGAGTGTCAGGACGCTCACTAACACACAGCTCCTTATTCTATCTGCAAAGTAGAGAGTGTCCTGACTTGCCTGCTTGCCCCTTCAAGAGGCTTTCTCCTCACCAGGGAAAAAGCCTCACAGACAGAAGAACAGGAAGTGAGGATTTCTCAGAAGAAATAAGGACATTTAAAAGCAAAATGGAAGGATGAGGTAAGTGAAGGAGGAGTGCACTAAGGTAAAGAAACCTACTTAGGGGAAAAAATTACCTTTACAACCCCTTTAATTCCTCAAGGGGAAACCCTAACTCTAACCCCTAACCCTAACACTGGCCCTAAACTCTAATCCTTAACCCAAACCCTGAATCCACTAACCCCTAACCCTTAACCCTAAACCCTACCCCTAACACCTAACTCTAATCCCTAACCCTAACACCCAACCCTAACCCTAAATCTAACCATAACCCCTAAAACTAAACCCTAACCCTAGCCCTAAACCCTAACCCTAGCCCTAAACCTTAACCCTAAACCATAACCCTAACCCCCTAACCCTAAACCCTACCCCAGCCCCTAACCATAAACCCTTACCCCTAATCCTAGCCCCTAACCCTAACCCCTAAACCTAACTCCAAACCCTAACCCCTAATCCCTAACCATAATCCCTAACCCTAATATTAAACCCTAACCCCTAACCTTAGCCCGAAACCCTAACCCCTATCTCTAACCCCTAACCCTAAACCTAACTCCAAACCCTAATCCCTAACCATAATCCCTAACCCTAACCTTAAACCCTAACCCTAGCCCGAAACCCTAACCCCTAACCCTAACCCCTATCTCTAACCCCTAACCCTAAACCTAACTCCAAACCCTAATCCCTAACCATAATCCCTAACCCTAACCTTAAACCCTAACCCTAGCCCGAAACCATAACCCCTAACCCTAGCCCCTAACCCTAAACCCTATCCTCTAACCCTAAACCCTAACCCCCTAACCCTGAAGCCCTGTACACACGGCCGAGGTTCTCAGCAGAAACCAGCGAGAACCTCACTGGGATCCAACACGATGTGTTCCGCCCGTCGAGGTTCTCGGCCGTGTGTACGGGGCCTAACCCCTAACCCTAAACTCTAATCCTAACCCTAACCCTAAACCCTGACCCAACCCCCTGACCCCAAACCCTAACTACTAACCCTAACCCCATAACCCTAAGCCCTAAACCCTAACCTTAACCCCTACCATTATTGCTAACCCCTAACCATAACCCTAAAACCTAACCCCTAACCCTGAAGCCATTTATTATCAATCAACTGTGTTTACTCTTTTTAAATCATAATGGCAACAGAAACTACCCAAATGACCCTGATCAAAAGTTTACATACCCCGGTGATTTTGGCCTGATAACATGCACACAAGTTGACAGAAAGAGGTTTGAATGGCTATTAAAGGTAACTATCCTCACATGTGATCAGTTTGCTTGTAATTAGTGTGTGTGTGTGTGTGTGTGTGTGTATAAAAGGTCAATGTAATTTCTGGACTCCTGACAGACCCTTGCATCTTACATTCAGTGCTGCACTGACATTTCTGGATTCTGAGTCATGGGGGGAAAGCAAAAGAATTATCAAAGGATCTGCAGGAAAAGGTAGTTGAACTATAAAACGGGAAAGGGATATAAAAAGATATCCAAGGAATTGAGAATGTCAATCAGCAGTGTTCAAATTCTAATCAAGAAGTGGAAAATTAGGGGTTCTGGTGAAACCAAACCACGGTCAGGTAGACCAACTAAAATTTCAGCCATAACTGCCAGGAAAATTGTTGGGGATGCAAAGAAAACCCCACAAATAACTTTAGGTGACATACAGGACTCTCTGAAAATGTGAGGTGTGGCTGTTTCAAAATGAACAATAAGGGGACACTTGAAGAAAGACGGGCTGCATGGTAGAGTCTCCATAAGAAAGTCATTACTACACAAATGTCACAAAGTATCCGCTTATAATACACCAAACAGCACAGAGACAATCCTCAAACCTTCTGGCACAAAGTCATTTGGAGAGATGAGAACACAATTGTTCTTTTTGGCCACAACCATAAACACTACATTCGGAGGGGAGACAACAAGGCCTCTGATGAAAGTTCCACCATCCCTACTGTGAAACATGGAGGCGGATCGCTGATGTTTTGGGGATGTGTGAGCTACAAAGGCACAGGAGGAAATGTGGTCAAAATATATGGCAAGATGAATGCAGAATGTTATCAAAAAATACCGGAGGAACATTTCATTCATCGGCCAGGAAGCTGCGCATGGGACGGACTTGGACATTCCAACATGACAATGATCCAAAACACAACACAGGGCATAAGGTGAAAAACACGAGGCTTTACAACCCCTTTAAATGTGGGCCTTGGGTACAACTTCAGGGATCATGTGTACCTCTGGGAACCACCACCGGACCTCAAACCTCATGCCGATACCCCATCAAGCACCGGGGCTAGTTGGTGAGCCCATGGCGGTTCCTTCTACTTCACGAGAAGGTTCTTATTTTTCTGAAATTGTGAAGCGGGGATTCTATCACATCATTTCACATGAAAATAATATACCACACAAATGCCTCCAGCTGCCCCTTTACCAGCTGGCGTTATTCCAGGCCTAGCGCTCTTCGTGGGTACGCGGTTTCACGCGGCTCGCTGCCGCAGGCCCCCGTTTATTCATAACGCAGGTGCAATTGTATCAGGTGAGATGATGGAATGTGCGATGTGACCTTTAGAATGTAGAAAAAACGTTAACAATGTTTGCCGAGGGCTTAAGAAAAGCCGCCGGAGCTTATCTCAGGGGAACCGGGCAACGCTTCGGTGTCGCCCCGCCGTGCCTGAGGCCAGAAATCCACGCCGTAGTAAGTAGAGATCGCTATCATCACCGGCTATAAAACCTCCTTCTTCAGAAATAGCTGGAGATCAGCTGGCGGTATCTGATTCCAGAAATATCCAATCTGAAATATTAGCTGAGTAGACTTACTTTTCAGGAGGGGGGGGGGGGAGGGGCGGCTCCTGCACACGAGAACTGGAGGCAACTAAGAAACGCCGGATAGCGAAATCTTCTGCCCGTGTCACACAAGCCATTTGGGGCAGTTACACAAGGGCTCCCCGTGCAATGAACATTCCGAGTTGCAGAAATTACTAGCTGATCATATGATGAACCAATCATGGTGAGGTTTGTTGACAAAGCCGTCCCTGGGGATTACAATGCCTTTAATTTAATAATTAGGTTTTTAACATTTAATTTTAGGTATCTAGGTTTCATTGACCTCTGGTCATGAAGGGTTCAAGCATAATTCCAGGGCAAAACAAATATACATAGCCCATTAAGATACGAGATAAAATAGCAACACTCCTTTTTTTTTTTCTGCCACTAGATGTCCTCAGCCTGGTGGCCAGCATCATTCAGGCCACTTCCTCTGATCCCAGGTAATCCCGTGGGACAAACCCCCCCAACCGGTAGCTGGAGAAGTCGCACACAGATGAGCCCATCTCTCTGCTTCAGTGGCGGCTGGTGCTCAATATTTTGGGGGCGGCAAACAAACCTGCCCCTAACCACCCCCTCCACGCGTGTGGGAGACAGACGGCAGCACTTCCCCTCCATGCTGGAGACAGACGACAGCACTTCCCCTCCATGCTGGAGACAGACGACAGCACTTCCCCTCCATGCTGGAGACAGACGGCAGCACTTCCCCTCCATGCTGGAGACAGACGGCAGCACTTCCCCTCCATGCTGGAGACAGACGGCAGCACTTCCCCTCCATGCTGGAGACAGACGGCAGTGATCAGTGGCCTTACCTTAGGAGGCCAAAACTGCTCCTGGCTCCTGCTTGCCGAGGAAAAAAACGGGGACGTTGCTTATTCTCCCAGGCCAATCAGGCAGTGGGTCCTGAGTCCCGATTGACCGGGAGTCCTGAGACTCCCGGCCAATCGAGTCTCAGGACCCGCTTCCTGATTGGTTGGGAGGAGAATCAACGCCTGTTCAGCCGGGAAGAGAAGCAACCGCCCGGCTCTTTCCTCAGTAAAGCTGGAGCGAGGAGCAGTATTGGCCTCTTAAGGTAAGGCAACTGGGTGGGCTCGGGGCGCAGTGCTCTGCGCCCCGAGCCCACCCTTTTTTAAGCCAAATAGAGCCTCAGGCTCTAATCATGTGCTTAAAAAACCCCATTGAAATCCATGCATCCAGCGTCTGGTATGTAGATTAGGGTCCGGGCGCAAGAATTAGGGGGGCAGCGCCCCTGCGCCCCCAATGTTTGTGTCACCCCTGCTCTGCTTGCTTTCCTATCAGAATGCTTCTTCTCAGCACATGAAGTGATTGGCTTCTTGCGCTGCTTCTTCCTCTCACCTGCAAGCCCTGCCGTGTAGAGCCTGCAGAAGGCTTCCCACTAAAAAGCTATCCTTGAGCACCATTCCAGTGACCTTGCCTAGGCTAAGATGATGTTATTGGTCTGCTGCATGAAGGAGGAAGCATTTTCCCATTCTCTCCTCCCACCAGTAACCATATTGCAATATTGTAACTTTAAAGCAAGAGGCTGCATCAGGGGGCTGATCTGTAAAAGAGAACAAAAGGCGCCGCTCGCCAACCCAGTGGTGAGTGGCGCCTTTCTTTTCTCTTTGAGCCCCGGTTCACACTAATGCAATACAGGAAATGCACAAGATTTGCTGTGTTTTCCCTGCATTGCACTCTAAAATAATCGCAACAGCGCACCATGCGATCTGCTGCGGGTCTCAATTTTATCATAAAGCGTAATTTTGGGGGGGGCGGGTACCCTGTTTTTAGAGGCATTCAGCTCCCACTTCTTCCCCTGGCACCGCGGCGCTGGAAGGAAGATCGCCTCTCCCCCTCCCTCCCTGCAATCTTCTGGTACACGTCACAGGTCCGGGAAGAATGCCCGGCCATTCACAGCGCGCAGCCCAGCTCGCGCATGCGCAGTGCGTCCCTGGCTGTGAAAACCTTAGGCGGGCGCCCACAGTTAAAATGACGGCGCCGCTGAGAAGAGGGGGATAGAAGCGGGGGCGTCGTACGCCCCCATCGATGGACCGTGGGACAGGTAAGTGATTGATTATTAAAAGTCAGCAGCTCCACTTTTTGTGATGTACTGTGAAAGGTAATAAATACCTGGAATGGTTACACTGACACTCTACTTAGTATGCTGCAGTTATCAAGAACATATATATGTGGTGACAGGTTCACTTTAACAAGGAGTTCTTTCAGGACTGACAAGGTGCAAAATGTAAGAAGTTTAGAAAGCCGGGAGCTGCGTGCAATAATGGCGCGGTGTTTACCCAGGCAGGCACCCAGCGTGTTCGTAATCCTTTATTTATGAAGAAATCAGGTTGTAAATTCCAGGAAAGACACACAGAAGGCTGAACCCGAGAGCCAAACGTGCAAAATGTCAGTCATGGCGGCTCTTGTTTGTGTACAGAAGGAGCAGAGCTCTTTAGCCGAGACACGTGAGGAACAAACAATGGCGGGTACATGTTTACCACTCCATCTCCACCTACAATGATCCACCACTCCATCTCCACCTACAATGATCCACCACTCCATGTCCACCTACAATGATCCACCACTCCATCTCCACCTACAATGATCCACCACTCCATCTCCACCTACAATGATCCACCACTCCATCTCCACCTACAATGATTCACCACCACTCCATGTCCACCTACAATGATCCATCACTCCATCTCCACCTACAATGATCCACCACTCCATCTCCACCTACAATGATCCACCACTCCATGTCCACCCACAATGATCCACCACTTCATGTCCACCTACAATGATCCACCACTCCATGTCTGCCTACAATGATCCACCACTCCATCCCCATCTACATTGATCCACCACTCCATCTCCACCTACAATGACCCACCACTCCATGTCCACCTACAATGATTCACCACTCCATCTCCACCTACAATGATCCACCACTCCATGTCCACCTACAATGATCCACCACTCCATCTCCACCTACAATGATCCACCACTCCATCTCCACCTACAATGATCCACCACTCCATGTCCACCCACAATGATCCACCACTTCATGTCCACCTACAATGATCCACCACTCCATGTCTGCCTACAATGATCCACCACTCCATGTCCACCTACAATGATCCACCACTCCATCTCCACCTACAATGATCCACCACTCCATCTCCACCTACAATGATCCACCACTCCATCTCCCCCTACAATGATCCACCACTCCATCTCCACCTACAATGATCCACCACTCCATCTCCACCTACAATGATCCACCACTCCATCTCCACCTACAATGATCCACCACTCCATGTCCACCCACAATGATCCACCACTTCATGTCCACCTACAATGATCCACCACTCCATGTCTGCCTACAATGATCCACCACTCCATCCCCATCTACATTGATCCACCACTCCATCTCCACCTACAATGACCCACCACTCCATGTCCACCTACAATGATTCACCACTCCATCTCCACCTACAATGATCCACCACTCCATGTCCACCTACAATGATCCACCACTCCATCTCCACCTACAATGATCCACCACTCCATCTCCACCTACAATGATCCACCACTCCATGTCCACCCACAATGATCCACCACTTCATGTCCACCTACAATGATCCACCACTCCATGTCTGCCTACAATGATCCACCACTCCATGTCCACCTACAATGATCCACCACTCCATCTCCACCTACAATGATCCACCACTCCATCTCCACCTACAATGATCCACCACTCCATCTCCCCCTACAATGATCCACCACTCCATCTCCACCTACAATGATCCACCACTCCATCTCCGCCTACAATGATCCACCACTCCATCTCCCCCTACAATGATCCACCACTCCATCTCCACCTACAATGATCCACCACTCCATCTTCACCTACAATGATCCACAACTCCATCTCCACCTACAATGATCCACCACTCCATGTCCACCTACAATGATCCACCACTCCATGTCCACCTACAATGACCCACCACTCCATGTCCACCTACAATGATTCACCACTCCATCTCCACCTACAATGACCCACCACTCCATGTCCGTCTACAATGATCCATCACCCCTGAGAAGAATGTCCCTTACATTGGTGGTCAGTGGGTAGAATGTCCCTTACATTGGTGGTCAGTGGGTAGAATGTTCCTTACATTGGTGGTCAGTGGAAAGAATGCTCCCTTGCAGTGGTGGCCATAATGACACCCATACTAACTCTGTCATGTGGCATTGGTTCTAGAACTATGTAGGCACCAGTAACTGGGAGGTCAACCAACCACAGCACAAGGAAACCCTATGATTCCATGAGACCCTGGTTGAGAATATCTGCTTCGTTGTAACAAATAGAATGAGTTCATCAGAGAAAGATCTGGAGCCCCGAATACCTTTTACGAGTCTTGTTTTGTCCTCCCAGGTGTTCTTGGACAAAAAAAAAGTCCTACAATGGTGCCGGTTTATTAAAAACATTAACAGGAGCTCTAATGACAGGAAGGGACGAGGATTAATAATACTGAATAGAGTTAAACACACAACAAAACCGATGAGCCGGCCTCCCTATCTCTGTACGCCGCGGTTTCCTCCGGTGAGGCAGAGCCGGTTTGTACAGCGCAGGTTTACGGAATGCGCACCTCTTCATGCTCTATTATCCTCAAAGTACATCACTCAGGCGGACGCGCAACCTCCATCACGGGGCACTTCCAACCTTCAGTCAATAACTCCGTGCTCCACTGGAAGCCTCGCATTCCCCTCATTGTCCTTCTCCTTTCCAGCAGTTTGACGGGAAGCCTGGACGCCTGCCAGCAGCCATTTTTCCATGTCAGTTTGCAAACAGTTATTATTTACATCAAGGCGTTTCGGGTGGCACGGGGGTCAGCGGCAACTCACAATGCAGCTGACGTGCGCAGTCAGAGGCGGCGCTGGGGACACGGCAACCCGCTTATTGCTTCGACGCAGGACCTGTCATGTCTGAGATGAGATCATAAAGTCATGGCACTATGCGGTTAATTACCCTTTTCATTCCGTTGTGCCACCTGCCTACCTAACCAAGGGGTGGCCTGAAGTCTCATTCGTTTTGTGGAAGGAGTGACGGGGGACCTTTTATTTTTTATTTTATTTTTAAAAGTGAATAAATACTGCGCTAACCCAATGGTGAAACGTGGAAAGCTGCTACATACAAATATGAACAAGGTAAATAGAAAATGTAGCGCTAAAAAATTGAGTAAGCAATATTCAAATAATCAGATGTTGCTATACACATGAAGCAGTCCATAGAGGGCGCAGGAGCGCCGCCCCCTCTCTCCTGCACCCGTCACTCAACAATAGATAGATTCGTGCATTTCATGAATCTATCTATTGTCGCCACTTCCGCCCACTATTTAGGTGTCCAGGCCCCCTGAATTACAGCGGTGGGCGTGTTTTGGAAGTGCCTGATTAGAGCCTGTGGGACCTAGTCGGCTTCCAAATGGTTAAACTGAGGGCGCAGTGCTGTGCGTTCCCTGTTTAAACAATGCTGTGTAAGGGAATTGCTTCCCTAACACTTACCCGCCTCTCAGCCAATCAGGTGCACTGGGTCTGGTTACCGGTCACCTGATAGGCATCGAATCACAGCGCCTGTCGCTTCAGCCAATCAGGCATCCACTCATAGCAGAGATATTATTGAGGATGGGAGAAGACATCGAGGACTCGGAGGGAGCATGGAGGAGGAAGGCGCTGACCCGAGAAAGGTAAGTGCCGGTGTGGGGTATGTACTCTTACCAGAGATGGTGGATTAAAATGTTGATGACAACGAGTCAATCGAGCAGAGAGAACCAAGATGGGCAGTCTTCCACAACGATCATGGGAACCCAGGCGTTCCCAGGAGCACCTTCAAGGGGTCTTGTAGGCAGTGCCGATTCTGACCTCCCTGGGGCCCTAAGCAAAATTCTGCTAAGGGGCCCTCTACCTGACTGGTGATGCCGTCACCCATAACTCTTCACCAATCCCCTTGGATAGCGCCCGACCACATAAGAGGGACAGACCTAGAGTGGTGATAGGGTGACCTGTGGCCCCCAGATTTTAGTATTGCCTCACCAGGAGTCAGAACTAGTACCACAGTATGAGTACACAATGCTCTGCCTGGGGCCCACATCGCATACAGCAGTGACGATCCTGACCTCCCTGGGGCCCCAAGCAAAATGACATGTCACATTAAAGTTAAGAAGCGCAGGGGTGGGGGGTTGCTGCCGAAAATGACATCTTACATTAAAGTGAGAAGCGGGGGGTACTGACTTCTCACCAGGCAAGGCCTCTAGTAATTTGGGGGGCCCTCCGCAGCTTTGCGGGGCCCTAAGCGGCTTGCATAGTGAGCCTATAGGGCGGATCGGCCCTGCTTGTAGGTGACCGTAAGGTTGAGAAACCAAGTTGAAACAGCCGGATTGAAAGGCCAAAAAAAGCTCTCATCGAGGAAGATGTAAAGAGAAAAAAAGAAGGGATCCACATGGTATGGATCAAAAAGGATAGGGTTTATTGAATAAAAACCGATTGGATTGCATAGTAATAAAAATTGGTGATCACAAATGCGTTTCGTCTAAGTCAGGGGTCTTCAAACTATGGCCCTCCAGGTGTTCAGGAACTACAATTCCCATCATGCCTAGTCATGTCTGTGAATGTCAGAGTTTTGCAATGCCTCATGGGATTTGTAGTTCTGTAACAGCTGGAGGGCCGTAGTTTGAGGATCCCTGGTCTAAGTAGACTTCAACGGGGGAATCTCAGGCGCCCCTGTTGAAGTCTACTTAGACAAAACGTGTCGGACTTGGCTTATTGCTCTCCCTATTGCTCCTTTTTACTTTTGTGATCACAAATTTTTATTACTATGGATGCCAATCGGTTTTTATTCAATAAAACCTATCCTTTTTTAGGTCATTGCATCAGAGGTCCCTCCTTAAGATCAGAGGTCCCCCCATCACATCAGAGGTCCCTTTATTACATCAGAGTTTTCCATCACAACACAGGGTCCCTTCATTACATCAAAGGCTCCATCATCACATTAAAGGTCCCTTCCTTAAATCAGAGGTCCTCCCATCACATCAGAGGTCCCTTCATTACATCAGATGTCCTGCAATTATATCAGAGGTCTCCTCATCACATTAGACATTCCCAATCCTATCAGAGGTTCTACCGTCTTTTAGAAGTTCCCCATCATACCAGAATTCCCCCCATCAAATTAGAGTCTCGCCATCACATACCTGGTCCTCTCTTCACATTAGAGGTTCCCAATTGGAAACCTGAGCCTGGGACAATGCACACAACCAACTTAATGAAATTGCCTTCATATCAGAGGTCCATCCATCAAATCAGAGCGCTCCATCACATCAGAGTCCTCCCATCACATCAGATATCCCCTCTTCACCTTAGAGATTCCCAATGGGAAACCTGAGCCTGGGACAATGCATACAACCACCTTGATTAAATTACCATTATATCAGAGGTCCATCCATCAAATCAGAGCGCCCCATCATATCAGAGGTCCCTCCATCACATCAGAGGTCCCCCCATCACATCAGAGGTGCCCCTATAACATCAGAGGTTCCCACATCACATCAGAGGTTTCTTTATTACATAAGAGTCCCCCATCACTTCAGAGGTCCCCCTATCACACCAGAGGTCCTACCATCACATCAGAGGTCCCACCATCACATCAGAGGTCCCCTCAACATATCAGAGGTTCTCCATCACATCAGAGGTCCCTTCATTACATCAGGAGGACCCCCATCACATTAGAGTTCCCCCCATCACATCACATCAGGAGATCCCTTTGTTAAATCAGAGGTCCCCCCCATCACATCAGAGGTCCCCCCATCACATCAAAGGTACCCCATTATATCAGAGGTCCCCTCAACATATCAGAGGTTCACCATCACATCAAAGGTTCCCGATTGTATCAGAGGTCCCAACTAACACATTAGAGGTTCTCCATCACATAAGAGGTCCCCCCATAAGTTCAGATGTTGCATCAAAGCTTTAGAGATTCTCTATGACATCAGAGGTTTCCCATCACATCAGAGTCCCTCTTCAAATCAGAGTCTGCCCATCACATCAGAAGTTCCCACTTCACATCAGAATCCCCCCTCATCACATCAAAGTACCCCCTATACATCAGAGACTCCCGTATACACAAGTCCTCCCCATCACATCAGAGTTCCCCCTATACATCAGAGACCCCCTCTACATGCATCCCCCTGTCACATCAGAGACCCCTCTATACATCAAAGGCCCCTATACATGAGTCCCCCCATCACATCAGAGTTCCACCATCAGCACAGAGACCCTGATCACACCATCCCCCAATCACAGAGTCCTCCATTCACACAGACCTCCTAATCAAACAGTTCCCCATCCCTGAGTCTCACAATTACATGGTCCTCTCTTCAAATCAGAGCCCTGCCTTTTGGCTCCAGGTAGAGAAGGTCTAGAGAGGGTGGACTTCCGTCCTGAATGCTATGCGCTGCCTTGGCGTGGGCAAGAAAGTGGCCATCACCATGGTTATTATAGGGCTGGTACCTGGGCCTGTCTACACCATGGCAATTCATGATGCTGATCCAGGGTCACCTGGGTCCTATGCTCGTGGCCCCCCTGAGGGAACCAATATGGCACCCCCAGTTGAAAAACACTGGCTTAAAGGGTAATAAATCTAAATGCTCTAGATCAGTGGTTATCAACCCTGTCCTCAGGGCCCACTAAGGCCGCGTACACACGAGGAGACATGTCCGATGAAACAGGTCCGACGGACCGTTTTCATCGGACATGTCTGAAGGGATATTTTGGTCTGATGTGTGTACACACCATCAGACCAAAATCCCCGCGGATCAGAACGCGGGGACGTAGAAGACACCGACGTGCTGAAACACAGAAGTTCAATGCTTCCACGCATGCGTCGAATCACTTCGATGCATGCGCGGGATTTCGGTCCGATGGTTGGGCGTACTAACCATCGGACATGCTTAGAAACTTTTGTCCGCTGGAAACCTGGCCGCTAGGCCGTACATACGATTGAACATGTCCGCTGAAACTGGTCTGTGGACCAGTTTCAGTGGAGATGTCTCCTCGTGTGTACGCGGCCTAACAGGCCAGGTTTTATGTATTACCTTGGGGAGATGCAGACTAGAATACGGCAATCACTGAGCAGAAAATTATATCACCTGTCATGAATTTTAGTTATCTTGCAAACCTGGCCTGTTAACAGGGCCGATCCTGGGCAGGTGCATGGGGTGCAGTGCACCCAGGCAGGGCAGGACTTAGGGTGGTGGGGGCCCCTGGGCTTGAGTGTTGAAGGGGCCCCCTGGAGCGAGGGGGGGGGGATCATAGTTGTTGAGCGGGGGGGGCGCATTCATTAAAGTTGTTGAGCGGGGGGAGGGGGCAAGTTGAAGTTGTTGAGCGGGGGTGCGCATTAAATTTGTTGAGCGGAGGGGGGGGGCGAATTGAAGTTGTTGACCGGGGGGGCATTAAAGTTGTTGAGCGGGGGGGTGCACCTTAAAGTTGTTGGGCGGGGGTGTCTCATCTGTGCACGGAATACAAATTCTGGGCCCTTTAATAAAAAAATAAATAAATAAAAAAAATAAACATTTATAAAAAATATAAAGAAAATGTAAATATTTTTATTAAAAAAGGGGGGGTTGCCATCCAGGGGCCCTGGAGACCTCTGGGGCCTTTAATAATAATAATAATAAATAAATAAATATATATATATATTAGAGCTGCACGATTAATCGTCAAGAATCGTTATCGCCATCTTTTTCCCGTTGCGATTCTTGATACAGGGTTTCACGATCTTTCACATGAAAATAATTTTCTCTCTGCACTTTGGTATGCAAAGAATTTCCTGTCTGCTCTCAGCCAAAAGTCAGTCTGGGCAATCTGCCAAGTTTTGGAAACATTCTTTATCAGTGGAAAGTTAAGTCTAAACATTGTATCTCTTCAAAGGAATGAACTTCTTCTGTATGTAAATTAGGAATTTCTAACCACTTAAACACCAAACCTTTTTCTGACAGCTCTTTTCAAGTTAAAATCATTATTTTTTTTTGCTAGAAAATTACTTAGAACCCCCAAAGATTATATAATTTTTTAGTAAAGACCTTGGCCTAGAGAATAAAATGGCGGTTGCTGTCCGGGGCCCTGGGACCCCTAAAAAAAAAAAAAAAATATTTTTAAACCTCTGAGCCCTTTAATTAAAATATATATATAAAAATGTAAATTGTTTTATAAAAAAAGGGGGGGTTGCCATCCAGGGGCCCTGGAGACCTCTGGGCCCTTTAATAATAATAATTATATATATATATATATATATATATATATATATATATATATATAAAAACATATTTTTTATAAAAATACATTAAAAAAAGGAAGGGTTGCTGTCCGAGGGCCCTGGGGACCTCCGGACCCCTAAAAAAAAAATTTTTTTTTTTTTTTTTTTTTTTTTAGAGGGGCCCCCTATTGGGCGGGGCCCATGGGCTTTAGCCCAGTCAAGCCCAATGGTAAGTCCGGCCCTGCACCCAGGGGCCACAGATGTGGGGACGCTGAAGCACCAATTTTCTCCCCATCCGCCTCCTTCTCCTCTTCTGGTCTATGTCCAGAGGCAGCTCTCTCCACTGGCAAGGAGCAGATCAGAGGAGGAGAGACAATGCTGCCACCGCCGCTGTGTTTTCTGCCCAAGTTTATCCTCCCTCTTCCTGTCAGAGGAGGAGAGCTAAGCAGCCGGAGACCATAGCGGCAGTCTCTGAGCATCTCCTTTAGTATGTCTGGAGTCTTTGACCATATCCTGCATTATATCTGCAGTCTCTGACCATCTCCTGTACTATGTCGGCAGTCTCTGAGCATCTCCTGTATTGTATCTGCAGTCTCTGACCAACTCCTGTACTAAGTCTGCAGTCTCTGACCATCTCCTGTATTATATCTGCAGTCTCTGACCATCTCCTGTAGTATGACTGCAGTCTCTGACCATCTCCTGTAGTATGTCTGCTGTCTCTGACCATCTCTTGTATTATATTTGCCGTCTCTGACCATCTCCTCTAGTATGTCTGCAGTCTCTGACCATCTCCTGTACTATGTCTGCAGTCTCTGACCATGTGGGGGCGCCAGAAATATTTCTGCACCCAGGATCGGCCCTGCCTGTTAGTGAGCCCTGAGGACAGGGTTGATGACCACTGCTCTAGATCACAGGTGCTGCTGAACCCATGGTTGAAAGAACGGAGGAGAAATGGAGATATGGGTGGGTGACAGAGTAAAGAAGGCACCAACAATCCTGAGAAATAGGGACACCGGGAGTTTTTTTTAAAGAAATTTTTAGGGGTGGCAAACAGAGTACTACAAATACTAGGATTTATAAAAAGGTATAACAAACATTTTATTGGTACATACAATACATGGTTAAAAAGTTAATTGCGCTTGTGATATACACGTGCGAGGAAACAACTTGTCTTCAAATAAGGTTGAAAAATTATCACTCAGCATAGTTATAAAGTGATTATGCCGACATGTTTCGCCGCTCAGGGCTTCCTCAGGGGATATTTGTAAAAAGGAAGGCACAAAGATGTAGCACTGCATAGAACAAAACATTACATTTACTCTTTATAGAATATGATAGATTACAGTGTCGGCTACCATGCCCATTCAGCTGTTGCTCACCCACATGAAAGTGTCTCTCTGCCCGTGGCCAGGTGCCAAGAAGCAAGATGATCGTCACTGGATAGCACACCTACATACATCAACCAATGCCCCGATTGAACCAAGACGGAATCTAAGTGTTAATGTAGTGTATATTAGTCGAATAAATAAATAAAAATGGGCTAAGAAGTTTGGTCTTAGTCACATATAAGGGGAGGAAAAAAATGGGGAAGGAAATCCAATGCGCGTGCACAATTGGCGCCAGATTTAAAGATTTAAAGGATGCCCTGACTCCTGAAAAGTTCTGACTGGTCTTTAGCTGTGTCCTGATATTCTGAACCCTGTCAAACCTGGCTTGATTCCTGAACTTTGGCTTTCCTCGACCCTGCTTTTGGACTCTGATTACTGGTTCCTAATCTTGGCTTCCTATCTGACCTTGCTTCTGCTTATGCCTTGTTACCTCGCTGCACGCCTGTTACTGAACCCAGCTATCCTTGTGACCTTGCTCCTGTCTCCTGCTTGGCTCAACGCTATCTCCGAGTGCCTGTGCTGGCCGTCCATCCTCTCAATTTCCCTGGGTCCAGCTCCCTACCGGATGATCTGCCTGCACCACCAAGCCTGCAACTTAACTTACAAGTTCTGCACGCAACACTTACAGGCACTCGGGTTCCTCCTGATCCTAGCCACCATCTGTTCCACCTCCAGAGGGGATTGGGCTGGAGATACCAGAGAGGCCGACCTCGTCATTTCAGACTCCTACCAAGTACGTTTCTAATGCAGCTCACAGTGTGAAGTGAAATCAGAGAAAGTCCTTTCAGTACAGGAGAAGAGCCAGTGTCTCGTCGATCTAGTTCCCCTATCGATATGGTTCCCTGCTTGACTCCACAGGCGCAGATGAAGCCCATGGAAATCTCCGAACCTTGGGTGGCATACCGGCTCATTCCTTAACATCCCCGTGGATGTTAAAAAAAGAGCCAGGAGGCGGAGCGAGCGCAGCGACGTGAGGCCTACTGGCCACTTACAGCAAATTCCACGTCACCCTGGACCTCTTGCTACAACTGCTCAGGCTCTGTGATTTCCGTCAGCTCAGATTGCACCTGGGCAGTCAAGACGGGAACCATATCGATAGGAGGAACCATATCGGCAGATCACCGGTACAACTGTGCAAGACTGAAGGCAAGGCCGGAGGTGGGATTTAACTCTTCAGCATCCACCAAACACTAAAATATCAGTGAGCTTTTAAAAAATAAGATCCAAGCTGAGGTATCACTAACTTTACCAAGAAACAAATGTTAAATTTGCCATCTTCTCTCTGACTTATGTGATATATCAACGACATTGGATTTAGGCCGATCTCTGCAGACACACAGCAGACCCGGCATCGTTTGCAACATTTGCCAGCACTGGGTGTAACAAAACTTCAACATTTGGGAAGAAAAAGGTTCCTGCGGGAGAATTTGAGAGTTTGCGACCTTCACGACTGTTATAACATCGGGCACTGACGAATGATGAGCCTTTGTGAGGCCGGCTGGAGGACAGGGTCAGGTGGGGCTTATTTGCATTATAGAGGAGAAGGCCCAAAAACTTTGATTAATTTTGTCTTCCTCAGTTCCGCTCTTTTTAGAGTGCCGTTCAAGCCTCATCTTTTTTGATAATTTTGAAGAACAATTAGAAATTCTGCACCTCTGTTGTCTAGGGGGGGACAAGAAGTGGAGCTGCAATGGCTGGGATCCACAACTTACTATTCTAAAGAACAAAAAAGGAGAAACCAAATGCTGTATGTGGTCTGAATGCCAATGTTCTCCTTGTGAGTGAAACTCCAGAAGGTGCACATTTACCAATCTTATAAATGGGAATGTTTTGGCGTCCAAAGTCAATGAAAGGAGGATCATGAAATGCAACTAAAGAAAACAACAATCCTGCTGAAGATTGAGGATTCTTATTGACAAAAATGTCCAGCTGATGGACTTTTGGCCTCTGAGGCTCAACAAGATAGAAAATGATGTGAACTTTGGTGGCAAAATTCTCCATGCTCATTTTCTAGAACATCATCATTGAGTTTGGTCTGACAGATACTAATCCCAAAGTTTGCGACCTTGGCGACTGTTATAACATCGGGCACTGACAAATGATGAGCCTTTGTGAGGCCGGCTGGAGCTTGGGGTCAGGTGGGGCTTATTTGCACTATAGACGGGAGGCCCAAAATTTTGAATAATTTTGTCTTAGTCAGTTCCGCTCATGGCTCGCTATTTTTAAGGGGCCTGAATGTGGTCTAAATGCCAATGTTCTCCTTGTGAGTAAAACTCCAGAAGGTGCACATTTACCAATCTTATAAATGGGAATTTTTTGGCGTCCAAAGTCAATGAAAGGAGGATCATGAAATGCAACTAAAAAAAACAACAATCCTTCTGAAGATTGAGGATCCTTTATGACTACAAAAAAGTCCAGCTGACAGGTTGTTTGGCCTTTGAGGCGAAACAAGAAAGAAAATAATGTGGACTTTGGTGGCAAAATTCTTCTTGCTCACATTCTAGAACTTCATCATTGAGTTTGGTCCGACAGATACTAATCCCAAAGTTTGTGACCTTGACAACTGTTATAACATGCTACCAAATGATGAGCCTTTGTAAAGCCAGATGGAGGACAGGGTCAGGTGGGGATAATTTGCGCTATAGACGCTCATGGCTCGCTATTTTCGAGGGGCCTGAATGTGGTCTGAATGCCAATGTTCTCCTTGTGAGTGAAACTCCAGAAGGTGCACATTTAGCAATTTTATAAATGGGAATGTTTTGGTGTCCAAAGTCAATGAAAGGAGGATCATGAAATGCAACTAAAGAAAACAACAGTCCTGTCGGGGGTTGAGGATCCTTTACAATTCCAAAAAAAAAGTCCAGCTGATGGGTTCTTTGGCCTTTGAGACTCAACAAGAAAGAAAATGATATGGACTTTGTTGGCAAAATTCTTCTTGGTCATATTCTAGAACTTCATCATTGAGTTTGGTCCGACAGATACTAATCCCAAAGTTTGTGACCTTGACGACTGTTATAACATCGGGCACTGACATATGATGAGCCTTTGTGAGGCCGGCTGGAGCACGGGGTCAGGTGGGGCTTATTTGCACTATAGACGGGAGGCCCAAAACGTAGAATAATTTTGTCTTCGTCAGTTCCGCTCTTGGATTGCTATTTTCGAGGAGCCATTGAAGCCTCATCTCTTTTTTTTGATCATTTTAAACAACAATCAGAAATTCTGCACCTCTGTTGTCTAGGGGGAGACAAGAAGTGGAGCTGCAATGGCTGGGATCCACAACTTACTTTTCTAAAGAACAAAAAAGAAGAAACCAAATGCCGAATGTGGTCTGAATACCAATGTTCTCCTCGTGAGTAAAACTCAAAGGTGCACATTTACCAATCTTATAAATGGGAATGTTTTGGCGTCCAAAGCCAATGAAAGGAGGATCATGAAATGCAACTAAAGAAAACAACAATCCTGTCAGGGATTTAGGATCCTTTACGACTACAAAACAAAGTCCAGCTGATGGGTTCTTTGGCCTTTGAGGCTAAATAAGATAGAAATAATATAGACTTTGGTGTCAAAATTCTTTTAGCCTTGTTGACTAGTCATCATATTCTAGAACTTCATCATTGAGTTTGATCTGACAGATACTAATCCCAAAGTTTGTGACCTTGGCAACTGTTATAACATCCAGCAATGACAAATGCTAAGCATTTGTGAGGCCGGCTGGAGCACAGGGTCAGGTGGGGCTTATTTGCACTATAGACGGGAGGCCCAAAACTTTGAATAATTTTGTTCAAGCCTCATGTTTTCTGATAACTTTGAAGAACAATCAGAAATTCTACACCTCTGTTGTCCAGGGGAGACAATAAGTGGAGCTGCAATGGCTGGGATCCACAAATTACTTTTCAAAAGGAACAAAAATGGAGAAACCAAATGCCGTGGTCTGAATGCCAATGTTCTCCTTGTGATTAAAACTCCAGAAGGTGAACATTTACCAATCTTATAAATAGAAATGTTTTGACATCCAAAGTCAATGAAAGGAGGAACATGAAATGCAACTAAAGGAAACAACAATCCTTTCGGAGATTGAGGATCCTTTACGACTACAAAATAAAGTCCAGCTCATGGGTTCTTTGGCCTTTGAGGCTCAACAAGAAAGAAAATGATGTGGACTTTGGTGGCAAAATTCTTCTTGCTCACATTCTAGAACTTCCTCATTGAGTTTGGTCCGACAGATACTAATCCCAAAGTTTGTGACCTTGGCGACTGTTATAACATCAGGCACTGACAAATGATGAGCCTTTGTGAGGCCGGCTGTAGCACGGGGTCAGGTGGAGCTTATTTGCACTATAGAGGAGAAGGCCAAAAACTTTGAATAATTTTGTCTTTCTCGGTTCCGCTCTTTTTAGAGTGACGTTCAAGCCTCATCTTTTTTGATAATTTTGAAGTACAATCAGAAATTCTACACCTCTGTTGTCTAGGGGGGGCAAGAAGCAATGACTGGGATTCACAGCTTACTTTTCTAAAGAACCAAAAAAAAGAGAAAAAAAAAAAATGCCGTATGTGGCCTGAATGCCAATGTTCTCCTCGTGAGTGAAACTCTAGAAGGTGCACATTTACCAATCTTATAAATGAGAATGTTTTGGTGTCCAAAGCCAATGAAAGGAGGATCATGAAGTTCAACTAAAGAAAACAACAATCCTGTCAGGGGCCTGAATGTGGTCTGAATGCCAAGGGATTGAGGATCCTTTACGACTACAAAAGAAGTCCAACTGACAGGTTCTTTGGCCTTTGAGGCTCAACAAGAAAGAAAATGATGTGGACTTTGGTGGCAAAATTCTTTTAGCTCACATTCTAGAACTTCATCATTAAGTTTGGTCCGACAGATACTTACTAATCCCAAAGTTTGTGACCTTGAAGACTCTTATAACATCGGGCACTGACAAATGATAAGCCTTTGTGAGGCCGGCTGGAGCACAGGGGTCAGGTGGGGCTTATTTGCACTATAGACGGGAGGCCCAAAACGTAGAATAATTTTGTCTTCGTCAGTTCCGCTCTTGGATTGCTATTTTCGAGGAGCCATTCAAGCCTCATCTCTTTTTTTTTGATCATTTTAAACAACAATCAGAAATTGTGCACCTCTGTTGTCTAGGGGGAGACAAGAAGTGGAGCTCCAATGGCTGGGATCCACAACTTACTTTCAAAAGAACAAAAAAGAAGAAACCAAATGCCCTATGTGGTCTGAATTCCAATGTTCTCCTTGTGAGTGAAACTCCAGAAGGTGCACATTTACCAATCTTATAAATGGGAATGTTTTGGCGTCCAAAGCCAAAGAAAGGAGGATCATGAAATGCAACTAAAGAAAACAACAATCTTGTCAGAGATTTAGGATCCTTTACGACTACAAAAAAAAGTCCAGCTGATGGGTTCTTTGGCCTCTAAAGCTCAATAAGATAGAAATGATATGGACTTTGGTGGCAAAATTCTCCAAGCCTTGCTGACTAGTCATCATATTCTAGAACTTCATTGTTGAGTTTGGTCCGACAGATACTAATCCCAAAGTTTGCGACCTTGATGACTGTAACATCGGGAACTGACAAATGATGAGCCTTTGTGAGGCTGGCTGGAGCACAGGGGTCAGGTGGGGCTTATTTGCACTATAGACGGGAAGCCCCGAAACTTTGAATAATTTTGTTCAAGCCTCGTGTTTTTTGATAACTTTGAAGAACAATCAGAAATTTTACACCTCTGTTGTCTGGGGGGGGGGGACAAGAAGTGGAGCTGCAATGGCTGGAATCCACAACTTACTTTTCAAAAGAAACAAAAAAGGAGAAACCAAATGCCCTATGTGGTCTGAATGCCAATGTTCTCCTTGTGAGTAAAACTCCAGAAGGTGCACATTTACCAATCTTATAAATGGGAATGTTTTGGTGTCGAAAGCCAATGAAAAGATGTCTATGAAAGCAACAACCCCGTCAGAGTGTGAAAATCTTTAGTGACGACAAAAAAATATTCAACAGATGTTTTTTTTTCCCCTCTGAAACCCAACAAGATAGAAAATTATGTGGACTTTGTTGGAAACATTCCTTCAAGGCTATGCTTCGAAATGCCTTGAGTCTTACAAGATTTTCTTCTACTTGGGTATATTCTCTGTGTTTGCTCATTTTAACTGTACAGGTATTTGTGTGTAAAGGTAATTTGTTACAATTTATGCTAATTACACTGGTTAACCTGTGAGTTCTTGGTTCCTAAGAAGAAGGGTTAATGTTGCTGGCCAGGTTTTCCTGCTCTTTCGGGAAGGTTACTGCCCCCTACAGTTCATTTTATATAAAAAGGAGCTCATTAGTTCCCTTTACTGTACAACCCCTTGAGGGGAGCCCAGTCGGGGTTCCCAATGAGGTAGGAAGCCTTTGAACTTGCATGGACTTGTGCTACCTGTTGCTTGTGGAACCTTGCTACATCATCTGGATATACTGACAGTTATGAATTCTTGCATTGGAAAGGACTCTTGTATGGACTTTACTATCTAAACAATGCATGACTACCTCAGGGTGCGCTATCAGGGGCGGACTGACAACTCATGGGGCCCTCAGGCAATAGGTGATTATTGGGTCCCCGGGCAATAGGAGAATATGGGCCCCCCGGGCAATAGGAGATTATGGGACCCCCGGGCAATAGGAGATTACGGGGCCCGAGGCAATAGGAGATCATGGGACCCACAGGCAATAGATTATGGGGCCACATAGTACTGTATACACACACATACAAAGTATACACACACACAGTATACATACACACACTGAGAAGGTACTGGAGAGGCGGGGCAGCTATAATCTTGGGGTTTTTAGACCAAAAGGATGTCGGTAAGGGACATTTCAGGGACAGATATAAAAAAACACAGATTTTTCCATACTGTCCCTGGTTTTACTGAGGCTGTCAGCCCTGATGGGGCCCCCTAGTGGCATGGGGCCCTCAGGCAGTGCCTGAGTGCCCGAATGGTCAGTCCGCCTCTGGGCGCTATATTCAAAGGCACTTGGAGAACTTTTTCAGGAATATGTTGAAGATGTGATCAAGTGCTGCTCAGTTGTCTCACTTAACAACCTCAGTAAAAGATCTATACTGTTCATCTAAACTGCCTGGTCTGAAGTCTTTACAGGGGCGCACGTAAGGTGTATCAAAAGAACAGGGCTTACAACAGGGGACTGAAGGGAAGTTAGAGAGGATACAGTACATGGGTCTAACTAGCAGAGAAGCTGTCTTGAGGAGGCTATATTGCCGTTTCTCTGATGTGATGGAGGGAGCTCTAATGTAATGGGGGGATCTCTGTTGTGATAGGGGGGACCTCTGATGTGATGGGGGAGCTCTGATGTGATGGGGAAGCTCTGATGTGATAGGGGACCTCTGATGTGATGGGGGACCTCTAATGTGATGGGGACCTCTAATGTGATGAGGGGAGCTCTGATGTGATGGGGGAGCTCTGATGTGATGAGGGGAGCTCTGATGTGATGGGGGACCTCTGATTAAAAAAAATAGCATTTTCTCGTCATGAAAAAGACATCTGATGTAATGAAAGGACCTCTGGTGTGATGGGGGAACTCTGGTGTGATGGAGAACTTCTGTGAAATTAAGGGACCTCTGATGGGGGACCTCTGATATAATGGTAGAACATCTGATGAAATAAAGGGACCTCTGATGTGAGGGGAGGATCTCTGATGTAAGGAAGGAATCTCTGATGTGATGGGGGACCTCTAATGTGATGGGGGGACCTCTAATGTGATGGGGGGACCTCTGAAGTGATGGGGGACCTCTGAAGTGATGAGGGAACTCAGATGTGATGGGGGGCCTCTGATGTGATGGGGGGAGTTCTGATGTGATGGGGGAGCTTTGATGTGATAGGGGGGACCTCAGATTTGATGGATGGACCTCTGATATGAATTTAATTTCATCAAGGTGGTTGTGTGCATTGTCCCAGGCTCAGGTTTCCCACTGGGAACCTCTAATGCGAGGAGGGGACCAGAGATGTGATGTTGGGACTCTGATAGGATGGGGAATGTCTGATGTGATGAGGAGACCTCTGATATAATTGTAGAACATCTGATTTAATGAAGGGACATCTAATGGGATGATGGGGCCTTTGATGTAATGAAGGGACCTCTGTTGTTATAGGGTGAGCTCCGATGTGATGGGGGACCTCTGATGTGATGGGAGGACCTCTGATGTGATAGGGAACCTCTAATGTGATGGGGGGACTCAGATGTGATAGGGACCTCTGATGTGATGGGGGACCTCTAATGTGATGGGGGGACTCAGATGTGATGGGGAGCTCTGATGTAATGGGAGACATCTGATGTGATGAGAGGACCTCTGATGTGATGGGGGACCTCTGATGTGATGGGAGGACCTCTCATGTGAGGGGAGGACCTCTGATGTGATGGGGGAGCTCTGATGTGATGGAGGGACATCTGATGTGATGGGGGGAGCTCCAATGTGATGGAGGGACCTGTGATGTGATGGGTGGGACCTCTGATGTTATGGGGGGAGCTATGATGTGATGGGGAGCTCTAATGTGATGGGGGGAGCTCTGATGTGACATGGGGACTCTAATGTGATGGGGGGATCTCTGATGTGATGGGGGAGCTCCAATGTGATAGAGGGACCTGTAATGTGATGGGGAAGCTCTGATGTGATGGGGGAACATCTTGTGTGATGGGGTGAGCTCCGATGTGATGAGGGGGACCTCTAAAATGAATTACATTTCCTCTAGGTGATTGTGTGCATTGTCCCAAGCTCGGGGTTCCCATAGTTAAGTAACATTTGAATTTTTTGTGGCGTCCCTCCAGATTCTACACACTATTAAAGGGCACCGCTGAAGAAAGTCGTAGAAACTCTACTTTAAGCCTCTTAAATACTTTTTTTTTTTCTTAATACCTAAAAAGCGAAGTTTGCCGTCCTTTTGTGTGAAGCCGAGAAAAAAAAAAAAGCCCAGAAGGGGCTGTTGATCCCGGGGGCCATGAAAAGGACTTATATAGGTTTTTGTGTGAAAAAATAGGGGCTCCAGTTAATGATGTAGCGCGGCTTTATAGGTGCCATTAACACGTTCCCCTCGTATAAAGACAGGGGCTGCTTTGTGGCAGACAGTGACAGGAGCAGAGGCCGCTGGTGCCATGGTTTACAATGTGCGGATGGCGGGGTTTATAGATGCTTTGTGGTGGTCTGGGAAGAGAGGGGACGGCGGAGTGCGGTCTGCAGGCTGTCCGAGAAAAGAAAAAAAAAAATCCGGGAGCGCCGCCGCACACATATACAGGGAATCAATAACGTCTCCTACAAAAAAAAGATTTTCTACAGCTGCTGGTGAGAACTTTACCTGGAAGTTGCTTTTGATGTGACTATGAAGTGGACCTGTCATCGGGGCTGCTGTTAGAAATCACGAGGCCCCAACCCCCCCCCCCCTATGTACAGTGGGGATCGAAAGTTTGAGCACCCCAGGTAAAAATTTGTATTAATGTGCATAACGAAGCCAAGAAAAGATGGAAAATTCTCCAAAAGGCAACAAATTACAGATTAGACATTCTTATAATATGTCAAAAAAAAGTTAGATTTTATTTCCATCATTTACACTTTCAAAATTACAGAAAACCAAAAAAATGGCGTCTGCAAAAGTTTGGGCACCCTGCAGAATTTATAGCCCCCTTTGCTGAGACCTGCCAGTGTCATGGATTGTTCCCAATCATCGTCTGGGAGGACCAGGTGATGTCACTCTCAAAGGTTTTAAATGCGCTGACTCATCTGACCTTGCCCCAACAATCAGCACCATGGGTTCTTCTAAGCAGTTGTCTAGAACAGTGGTCTCCAAACTGCGGCCCCAGGGCCAGACGCGGCCCTTTGCTTGCCTTTATCCGGCCCTTGGGGCACTTTCCCTCCCACTGATACGAGACCCTATTCTGCCATCTGACAGTGGAGCACCATTTCTCCCACTGAGGCCACTAATGGGGCACTATTCCTCCCTATGATACCTGCTATGGGGCACTATTTCTCCCCCTAATACCAGATGTTTACTCACACTGATCCCAGGAAAGTTTCCACTCCCTCTGACCAAAGTACGACCCTCCAAGAGTCTGAAGGACGATAAACTGGCTCTTTGTTTAGAATGTTTGGAGACCCCTGGTCTAGAAAACCGAAAGTGAAAATAGTTAACGCTCAGAAAGCTGGAGAAGGCGATAAGAAGATAGCAAAGCGTTTTTGGATGTCAATATCCTCTGTTCGGAATGTAATTAAGAAATGGCAGTCATCAGGAACAGTGGAAGTTAAAGCAAGATCTGGAAGACCAAGAAAAATATCAGACAGAACAGCTCGCAGGATTGTGAGAAAAGCAATTCAAAACCCACGTGTGACTGCACGATTCCTCCAGAAAGATCTGGCAGACACTGGAGTTGTGGTACACTATTCCACTATAAAGAGATACTTGTACAAATATGGGGCCAGATTCACAGAGCCCTTACTCCGGTGTATCTCACGTTAGACCGGAGTAGTTTCAAATTACGCGCGTCGTTTCATTAGTCTGAATCCTCAAACCATGAAACGACGGCTTCGAGCTTCAATCCGACTGGCTTACGTGTTCGTACGCCTTCGGATCTACGCTGCAATAAATTTGCGGCTGCTGGGTGGAGTTCCCGTTGTTTTCCACGTCGGGGTATGCAAATGAGCTTTTTCCGACGATCCACGAAGTTACGAGCGTCATTCGCAATCTCTTACGGCATCTGTAGTCATCTTTTTGCCGCGTAAAGTTATTCCAGCTTTTATCTGGTCTAATATTGGACAGCCCATGTTAAGTATGGCCGTCGTTCCCGCGTCGAATTTCAACGTTTTTTTTTTTTTTTACGTAAGTCGTCCGGGAATAGGAATGTACGTAAACGACGCTACTCAAACAACAAATGACGTATCGACGTTAGTTCGCGCAATGCACGGCGGGAAATTTCTGAACGGAGCATGTGCAGTTCGATCGCCGCGGGGACGCGCCTAATTTAAATGCTTCACGCCCCCTAATCGCGTATTTCGATTCCGCCGCGAGAAATACACTACGCCGCCGTACGTTACGGGCCAAAATCTACATGAATTCGTCGTAGAGCCAGGTAAAATACGGCGGCGTAGTGTATCTCTGATACTCTGCGCCAATGTAATTGTATGTGAATCTGGCCCCTGGTCTTTATGGAAGAGTCATCAGAAGAAAACCTCTTCTACGTCCTCACCACAAAAATCAGCGTTTGAATTTCGCAAATGGACATATAGACAAGCCTGATGCATTTTGGAAACAAGTTCTGTGGACCGATGAGGTTAAAATATAACTTTTTGGCCGGAATGAGCAAAGGTACGTTTGGAGAAGAAAGGGCACAGAATTTAATGAAAAGAACCTCTGTCCAACTGTGAAGCATGGGGGTGGATCAATCATGCTTTGGGGTTGTATTGCAGCCAGTGGCACAGGGAACATTTCACGGGTAGAAGGAAAAATGAATTCAATAAAATTTCAGCAAATTTTGGATGGTAACTTGATGCCATCTGTGAAAAAGCTGAAGTTAAAGAGAGGATGGCTTCTACAAATGGATAATGATCCTAAACACGCCTCAAAATCCACGGGGGATTACATCAAGAGGCGAAAACTGAAGGTTTTTCCATGGCCTTCACAATCTCCTGACCTCAACATAATTGAAAATCTATGGATAGACCTTAAAAGAGCAGTGCGTGACAGACAGCCCAGAGATCTCAAAGAACTGGAAGACTTTTGTAAGGAAGAATGGGCAAAGATGCCTCAAACAAGGATTGAAAGACTCTTGGCTGGCTAAAAAAAGCGTTTACAAGCTGTGAGGCGGCGTACACACGACCGAGGTTCTCGCTGGAAACCAGCGAGAACCTCGCTGGAAGCTGCACTCCAGCGAGAACCTCGGCCGTGTGTACGCTCTCGGCGAGCATCCCGTCGGGAATCCCGTCGAGCAGAAATAGAGAGCACGCTCTCTATTTGCTCGACGGCCCGCCTGGATGAATGGCTGGTTGGCATTCCCGACGGGCGGGTCGCCGTTTTCGACGGCCGGCCGAGAACCTCGACGGGCGGAACGATGTGTTCTGCCCGTCGAGGATCTCTGCCGTGTGTACACGGCCTGATACTTGCCAAAGGGGGCAGTACAAGATATTAACTCTGCAGGGTGCCCAAACTTTTTTAGACGCCATTTTTTTGTTTTCTGTCATTTTGAAAGTGTCAATGATGGAAATAAAATCTAACTTTTTTTTTTTACATATTATAAGAATGTCTAATCTGTAATTTGATGCCTTTTGGAGATTTTTCCATCTTTCCTCGGCTTCGTTATGCACATTAATACAAATTTTTACCTGGGGTGCTCAAACTTTCCATCCCCACTGTAAAAACAATATTTTCACAAAAAAAAATGCACTAAAATCATTATTAGCCACGGACACAAACACAACAGAGAGACCTTCGTTTTTTACATATTTTTTTAAAATGTTTACATTTTCAAATTATTTCATTTAACTTTATTTTATTTTATTATTATTAGTTACAATGTTTAAAAATGATGTGTTTTTACAATACATTTTTTTAAAGTACAGAAAAGCCAGCAGTGATATGGGAGGGGGGCGTCACAATGGTTGGGGGGATCAAAAAAAGGCAGTGAGGGGCATCGGTGGGGGTGGAGGGGAGCAGTTACAGGAACGATGCCCCTGTGTCTGTGTCTCTCCCTGAAGGAGCTAAAAAGCCATTGGGAGGGAGAGAAACTGTCTTTCAGCTGCTGCAGAGAGACGCACAGGGCATCATTCTGTCATTTCCCCTCCCTGCCCGACTAAACTGATTCCTACTGACGTGGGGCACCTCTGCTTGCCTGGGCCCCCCTACAGGAGGACTGGTGGTCCTGCCCTATCAGCGGCCCTGCCTGTCATTGTGCCGAATAATGTGTCATTGTAACCCTTCCAGGTATTTATTACCTCTCACAGAGATAACAGTACTCCCTCTAACAATGCCCTCACCTTCTTTTCTCTCTCCAAAAGGACGGTGCCCCACTGAGACAAGGTAAGTGCCGGGCGGGCTGGGGAAGCACACTGGCAGCATTTGATGGGTACAGTGGCTGCATTTGATGGCACAGTGGCGGCAATTTATGGGCACAGTGGCTGCATTTGATGGCATTGTGGCTGCATTTGATGGGCACAGTAGCTGCGTTTGATGGGCACAGTGGCTGCATTTAATGAGCACAGTGGTGGCAATTGATGGCACAGTGGCTGCGTTTGATGGGCACAGTGGCTGCGTTTGATGAGCAAAGTGGCTGTGTTTGATGGCACAGCGGCTGCATTTGATGGGCACAGTAGCTCCATTTGATGGGCACAGTGGCTGCATTTAATGAGCACAGTGGTGGCAATTAATGGCACAGTGGCTGTGTTTGATGGGCACAGTGGCTGCGTTTGATGACACAGTGGCGGCAATTTGTGGGTACAGTAGCTTCATTTGATGGGCACAGTGGCTGTATTTGATGAACACAGTGGCTGCGCTTGATGGGCACAGTGGCTGTGTTTGATGGGCACATTGGCTGCATTTGATGGGCACAGTGGCTGCGTTTGATGGGCACAGTGGCTGCTTTTGATGGGCACAGTGTCTGCGTTTGATGGGCACAGTAGCTTCATTTGATGGGCACAGTGGCTGTATTTGATGAACACAGTGGCTGCGCTTGATGGGCACAGTGGCTGTGTTTGATGGGCACATTGGCTGCATTTGATGGGCACAGTGGCTGCGTTTGATGGGCACAGTGGCTGCTTTTGATGGGCACAGTGTCTGCGTTTGATGGGCACAGTGGCTGCTTTTGATGGGCACATTGTCTGCATTTGATGGGCACAGTGGCTGTGTTTGATGGCACAGCGGCTGCATTTGATGGGCACAGTAGCTCCATTTAATGAGCACAGTGGTGGCAATTAATGGCACAGTGGCTGTGTTTGATGGGCACAGTGGCTGTGTTTGATGGGCACAGTGGCTGCGTTTGATGACACAGTGGCGGCAATTTGTGGGTACAGTAGCTTCATTTGATGGGCACAGTGGCTGTATTTGATGAACACAGTGGCTGCGCTTGATGGGCACAGTGGCTGTGTTTGATGGGCACAGTGGCTGCATTTGATGGGCACAGTGTCTGCGTTTGATGGGCACAGTGGCTGCTTTTGATAGGCACAGTGTCTGCGTTTGATGGGCACAGTGGCTGCTTTTGATGGGCACAGTGTCTGCGTTTGATGGGCACAGTGGCTGCTTTTGATGGGCACAGTGGCTGCTTTTGATGGGCACAGTGGCTGCTTTTGATGGGCACATTGTCTGCGTTTGATGGGCACAGTGGCTGCGTTTGATGTTTTTTTTTTTTTCTTCCGTGTCTTTTGAGCACCAGCCCGCCGCTGCCTTCGTGGGGCCGTGTGATCGAGAAGCGGGCACTCGTTTCTAGAGCTCCCCTTTAAAACAAAGGACGCCTTTTGGCAATTGGCGGCGACTTCTCCAAAAAAAAAAAGAAGGGATTTCTATTGTAAAATAAAATAAAATCCCCAAATAACCATCAGAACAAAAACACGGGAACTTTTCTTTTTTTCTATTTTTTTTTCTTTATTTTTCTCTCTCACTCACACGGGAGATGGAGAATTCTTTAATACAGAATAGATTTGGTTGGAGGACAGCGGACAATAGGAGTCTTAACTGAAGAAGTCATTGACACTTTAATTAATGAGCCGGGGGGGGGGGGGGGGGGGGGGGGGGGGGGGATTAGGCTGTGAATGGGCCGAGGGGGCTGGGAATGGACCCGACAAGAGGGGGAGCGTCAGCTGGACAAGTCCTCATAGACGGTGTGAAAGGAGGACAAGTGTGGTCATCGTCCTTCCTGTCCTCGCAAAACGCGGAAGTTAAACCTATAGATCGCCGCTTATGTATCAGTACAATCACAATCGCACTCTGTTAATATTTGATCGGCAGCCAGCGCCCCCCCCTCTTGCCCCCCCCCCTTTTTTTGTGGCGATCCCAGCGCAAGTCAAAGAAAAGGGGGCGAAATAAATGACTTTTTCAGGAACATCCTTCAGTGAAAGTCGCTGTTTGCTTTTCCCTTGTCCTCAAACAACCCCGGAGAGAAAAGACGATGAGAGTGAAGGCGAGGAGAGAGCGGCGCGGCGCCACCGCCGCCACATGGAGGGCTTCATCTCCGGGAAACGGACGGGGGGGGGGGGGGGGGGGTCTGCTTTACCTGTCATTTCATCCAATCAGCTCTAATGCCCCCCACACACGATCGGATTTTCCGATTAATGATGGGATGTGGGTATCCAGCACCCTGCACCTCTGGACCCCTTTACATTACACAGCACCCTGCGCCTCTGGACCCCTTTACATTACACAGCACCCTGCACCTCTGGGCCCCTTTACATTACACAGCACCCTGCACCTCTGGGCCCCTTTACATTACACAGCACCCTGCACCTCTGGACCCCTTTACATTAGACAGCACCCTGCACCTCTTGGCCCCTTTACATTACACAGCACCCTGCACCTCTGGGCCCCTTTACATTACACTGCACCCTGCACCTCAGGGCCCCTTTACATTACACAGCACCCTGCACCTCTGGACCCCTTTACATTACACAGCACCCTGCACCTTTTGGCCCCTTTACATTACACAGCACCCTGCACCTCTGGAGCCCTTTATATTACACACCCCCTGCACCTTTGGACCCCTTTACATTACACAGCACCCTGCACCTCTGGGCCCCTTTACATTACACAGCACCCTGCACCTCTGGGCCCCTTTACATTACACAGCACCCTGCACCTCTGGGCCCCTTTACATTACACAGCACCCTGCACCTCTGGACCCCTTTACATTACACAGCACCCTGCACCTCTGGACCCCTTTACATTAGACAGCACCATGCACCTCTTGGCCCATTTACATTACACAGCACTCTGCACCTCTGGGCCCCTTTACATTACACTGCACCCTGCACCTCTGGACCCCTTTACATTACACAGCACCCTGCACCTCTGGCCTCCTTTACATTACACAGCACCCTGCACCTCTGGACCCCTTTACATTATACAGCACCCTGCACCTCTTGGCCCCTTTACATTACACAGCACCCTGCACCTCTGGGCCCCTTTACATTACACAGCACCCAGCACCTCTGGACCCCTTTACATTACACAGCACCCTGCACCTCTGGACCCCTTTACATTACACAGCACCCTGGACCTCTGGACCCCTTTACATTACACAGCACCCTGCACTTCTGGACCCCTTTACATTACACAGCACCCTGCACCTCTGGCCTCCTTTACATTAGACAGCACCCTGCACCTCTGGGCCCCTTTACATTACACAGCACCCTGCACCTCTTGGCCCCTCTACATTACACAGCACCCTGCACCTCTGGGCCCCTTTACATTACACAGCACCCTGCACCTCTTGGCCCCTCTACATTACACAGCACCCTGCACCTCTGGGCCCCTTTACATTACACAGCACCCTGCACCTCTGGGCCCCTTTACATTACACAGCACCCTGCACCCCTTTACATTACACAGCACCCAGCACCTCTGGACCCCTTTACATTACACAGCACCCTGCACCTCTGGGCCCCTTTACATTACACTGCACCCTGCACCTCTGGACCCCTTTACATTACACAGCACCCTGCACCTCTGGAGCCCTTTATATTACACACCCCCTGCACCTCTGGACCCCTTTACATTACACAGCACCCTGCACCTCTGGGCCCCTTTACATTACACAGCACCCTGCACCTCTGGGCCCCTTTACATTACACAGCACCCTGCACCTCTGGACCCCTTTACATTACACAGCACCCTGCACCTCTGGACCCCTTTACATTAGACAGCACCCTGCACCTCTTGGCCCCTTTACATTACACAGCACTCTGCACCTCTGGGCCCCTTTACATTACACTGCACCCTGCACCTCTGGACCCCTTTACATTACACAGCACCCTGCACCTCTGGCCTCCTTTACATTACACAGCACCCTGCACCTCTGGACCCCTTTACATTAGACAGCACCCTGCACCTCTTGGCCCCTTTACATTACACAGCACCCTGCACCTCTGGGCCCCTTTACATTACACTGCACCCTGCACCTCTGGACCCCTTTACATTACACAGCACCCTGCACCTCTTGGCCCCTTTACATTACACAGCACCCTGCACCTCTGGAGCCCTTTATATTACACACCCCCTGCACCTCTGGACCCCTTTACATTACACAGCACCCTGCACCTCTGGGCCCCTTTACATTACACAGCACCCTGCACCTCTGGGCCCCTTTACATTACACAGCACCCTGCACCTCTGGACCCCTTTACATTACACAGCACCCTGCACCTCTGGACCCCTTTACATTACACAGCACCCTGCACCTCTGGACCCCTTTACATTAGACAGCACCATGCACCTCTTGGCCCCTTTACATTACACAGCACTCTGCACCTCTGGGCCCCTTTACATTACACTGCACCCTGCACCTCTGGACCCCTTTACATTACACAGCACCCTGCACCTCTGGCCTCCTTTACATTACACAGCACCCTGCACCTCTGGACCCCTTTACATTACACAGCACCCTGCACCTCTTGGCCCCTTTACATTACACAGCACCCTGCACCTCTGGGCCCCTTTACATTACACTGCACCCTGCACCTCTGGACCCCTTTACATTACACAGCACCCTGCACCTCTTGGCCCCTTTACATTACACAGCATATACACAAACAGAAATGAATATGACCAAGAGCATGAGGTTGCTTGTAATATTTAAAGCAACAGTAGGGGGGCTAATTATATATAGCAACAAAGTGAGTAGCCACTCCTCCAATATGAGGTTATTGCCGCAGCCAAAACATATGAGCATAAACAAAAAAACTGTCAGACAGGAGGTCTCCAAGAATTGGAGAGATCACCTTACACAGCACCCATCACCTCTGGACCCCTTTACATTACACAGCACCCAGCACCTCTGGACCCCTTTACATTACACAGCACCCTGCACCTCTGGACCCCTTTACATTACACAGCACCCTGGACCTCTGGACCCCTTTACATTACACAGCACCCTGCACTTCTGGACCCCTTTACATTACACAGCACCCTGCACCTCTGGCCTCCTTTACATTAGACAGCACCCTGCACCTCTGGGCCCCTTTACATTACACAGCACCCTGCACCTCTTGGCCCCTCTACATTACACAGCACCCTGCACCTCTGGGCCCCTTTACATTACACAGCACCCTGCACCTCTGGGCCCCTTTACATTACACAGCACCCTGCACCCCTTTACATTACACAGCACCCAGCACCTCTGGACCCCTTTACATTACACAGCACCCTGCACCTTTGGACCCCTTTACATTACACAGCACCCTGGACCTCTGGACCCCTTTACATTACACAGCACCCTGCACTTCTGGACCCCTTTACATTACACAGCACCCTGCACCTCTTGGCCCCTTTACATTACACAGCACCCTGCACCTCTGGGCCCCTTTACATTACACAGCACCCTGCACCTCTGGGCCCCTTTACATTACACAGCACCCTGCACCTCTGGGCCCCTTTACATTAGACAGCACCCTGCACCTCTGGGCCCCTTTACATTACACAGCACCCTGCATCTCTGGGCCCCTTTACATTACACAGCACCCTGCACTTCTGGACCCCTTTACATTACACATCACCCATCACCTCTGGACCCCTTTACATTACACAGCACCCTGCACCTCTGGGCCCCTTTACATTACACAGCACCCTGCATCTATGGGCCCCTTTACATTACACATCACCCATCACCTCTGGACCCCTTTACATTACACAGCACCCTGCACCTCTGGCCCCTTTACATTACACAGCACCCTGCACTTCTGGACCCCTTTACATTACACATCACCCATCACCTCTGGGCCCCTTTACATTACACAGCACCCTGCACCTATTGGCCCCTTTACATTACACAGCACCCTGCACATCTGGACCCCTTTACATTACATAGCACCCTGATGTGCTCACCAACTGCTGCCAGTGTGCATCCCCCGCTCTGGCACTTACCTGTCTCGGTGGAGTCCCCGGTCACGGTCCTACACACTCCTCGCTCCTCTAATCTTCCGTCCTCTCTTCCTGTCTCTGCTATGATTGGACGCCTGATAGGCGACGTCCAATCGCTGCGCCTGTCGTTTTAACAGCCAATCGGGTTAGCGATAACATACCCGGCAACCTGATTGGATGAGAGGCGGGTTGAAAAGCTTCCCTTACACACCACTGAGTAAGCAGGGAACGCACAGCCTTGCGCCCGCTGCTTACCCTTTTGGAAGCCTTTTAGAGCCCACGGCTCTATTTAGGAAGCCTATGAGTGCTTCTAATCAGCCGCTTCCATACAAAAGCCGCCGCTGTAATTCATATGCCTGGTGCCCGACAAGGGGCCGGGCACCTGAATAGGGGGCGGAGGTGGCGACCATAGAAAGATTCATGCCATGCACAAATCTATCTATGGTGAGTGACAAGAGAGGGGGGGCGAGCAGGAGAGAGAGGGGGGGGGCAAGCAGGAGAGGGGGGGCGAGCAGGAGAGGGGGGGGGGGCGAGCAGGCGAGCAGGAGAGGGGGCGGCGCTGACTTAGCAGTTATGGGCGGAGTGTTCCTTTAAGCACACTCGGCGTCATATCGTGGGTTCTTTGCGCTATGACCGTCCCCTCGGGTGGCGCCCCCATTGAGGGGTATCGGTGTTTTCTCCCGCGGTATCACATGCTGGCCGCGTCCTCCTGCGACCGAGATCCAATTTAAAAGGAAGGAGGAAAACAAGGAGCGTCGAGAGTTTTCTTTTGTCCCGCCGAGTTGGGAGAATGAATAAATTAATCTATTCTTAGCTTCCTAATGAAAATGTCTCTTCTAAAGAAGGATAAAAAAAAAAAGGGGGAAATTTTCCATCAACGCGATTCACACCACCAACCAGAATTCCGAAATACAGGCTGACGGCTTTATTTAGTCACCTGTAAGGAGCCAATCGTTGTCCATCCCATGCCGGTTCGGTCCATACACAGGTAGCACCCCTCTTTACATCAAATGTCAAGAACCCCCCCCCCCCGACCACCACCATCAGAAATCAAGAGTGCCTCACCCTCAGCTTACATCACAGTGCAGCCCCTGTTGTGCTGCTGGGGGCGGTCGCCTAAGGCCTCGCATACACAGGGGCCTCGCGGCCGCCTAACTTACACAATGCATTACCCCAGTTTTGAGTACAGGGGATCTTAAGGCTGCTGTGCTCAGGCAGCGTTATGAGCCCTGACTCAGGAGCGGGGGCCACCAGCGTCCCTAACAACCAGTGAATATCAGTGACACCACCCCTTGTGACGTCAAGGACCCAGCATGCCCTCAGTCAGTGTCGTCACAAGGGGCGGGTTCACCAGGTGACATCACCGGGTGGCCCCCCGCCCCTTAGTTATTAAAGAGCAGGATTTGGGGGCCACCTTGTTAAAGGGGGCTTCCAGATTCTGACAAGCCCTCTCCCCACAGACCCCCCACAATCACCAGCCCAGGGTTGTGGGGAAGAGGCTCTTGTCCTTGAATTATTTTTTCCATCATGGGCGTGAGTGGGGCCCCCATGTCAAGTTTGGCCTAAGGCCTCACAAAGCCTAGTGCCGCCTCTGCGGAGCTGGGAAGCAGAAAGTGCAGGGTCTGGAGGAGGGCCAGTGGAGGGCTGGAGTTTGCTGAATGCTGAGACACGGGGGGGGGGGTGAAGACAATGGGGGGTGCTGCAGTTGAAGTAGAGGTGTGAGGGCTCTGTGAAATGGTATGGAGGGCCAGATTCGGCCCACGGGCCTTGTGTTTTTACAGAGGGAAATGTTTTGTTCATATTTCTTGTCTGAGGTTTACAAACACTTTATTGCATTAGGGGCGATAACGGGCGCCCAGATTTCTTTGCATGTCTAAATGAGCCCTCATAAAGATGAAATTATTTGAAGAAAGATCCGGTCCCCCCCCCCCCTCCAGCCCCCCCGGGAAGGGACATCCATCAGCACAGGAATGTTGAGTCCGCGAAGCGTTCTTTATTTTCCAATCTTCTTATTTATTTTACTTTTTGGTTCAAAGTCGCTTCTAGCCAAGATATTTGTTGTATTTCCTGCGCCGTGCGCCGAATCATCAGACGCATCAAGGAGGATTGTTTATCGTTTTCTCGTTTTGTTTGTTGGAACTTTTGCTACAAAGTATATTTGTGTGACGTCCACGGGAGAGCGTGCGTCTCCGCAACCAGAACACTCGGGGAATGATCGATCCTCCCTCCGGCCCCCCCTAAAGTCTTGGACAGTTGTAGCCGCTTCTCTCCTGGAACTACTTTGGAACTCTTATGTAAGGAGAGGGGGGGGGGATCTGGGAACCCTGAAATAAGGGGGTGCTCTAGGGTCATAGGGGAGGGGGTGACCACATTTCCAAATTACAATTCAGGGACACCCCCCTTTCCAGCTTGTTCTGTAAAGAATCACAGCACAGTGATTGGACACAAGAGGCAGGATTTATGATTTCTCCAATCACAAGCAGGGGCGGGGACTGTGCTCCTCCAGGCATTCCCGGCCAGGACAAGTACTGTCAGTGAGTAAATTGGTGATGTGGCGGCCTTTTTTTTGGGGGGGGGGGGTGGCTGTGTTAGTTTCATTCCAGGACACTGTATTGTCCTGAAATAAAGGTGCCCGGGACAGACCCTAATGGGGGAGGGGATGGACTCTGAAAACCTTGATGTGAAGGAGAGAGTACCAAGATTTAGGGGGGGGGGGCTGGACTGTGGGGACCATGATGTAAGAGGGGGACTCTGGGGACACAGATGTAATATATGGACTCTGGGGACTATGATGTAAGAGGGGGACTCTAGACCACGATGTAAGAGGGGGACTCTGGGGACCATGATGTAAGATATGGACTCTGGGGATGCAGATGTAAGAGGGGGACTCTAGACCATGATGTAAGATATGGACTCTGGGGACCATGATGTAAGAGGGGGACTCTGGGGACCCAGATGTAAGAGGGGGCTCTGGGGACCATGATGTAAGATATGGACTCTGGGGACCATGATGTAAGAGGGGGACTCTGGGGACCCAGATGTAAGAGGGGGGCTCTGGGGACCATGATGTAAGATATGGACTCTGGGGACCATTATGTAAGAGGGGGACTCTGGGGACCCAGATGTAAGAGGGGGCTCTGGGGACCATGATGTAAGATATGGACTCTGGGGACCATGATGTAAGATGGGGACTCTGGGGACCCAGATGTAAGAGGGGGGCTCTGGGGACCATGATGTAAGAGGGGGGCTCTGGGGACCATGATGTAATATATGGACTCTGGGGACCATGATGTAAGAGGGGGGCTCTGGGGACCATGATGTAATATATGGACTCTGGGGACCATGATGTAAGAGGGGGACTCTGGGGACCCAGATGTAAGAGGGGGGCTCTAGGGACCATGATGTAAGATATGGACTCTGGGGACCATGATGTAAGAGGAGGCCTCTGGGGACCCAGATGTAAGAGGGGGGCTCTGGGGACCATGATGTAGGAGGAGGCCTCTGGGGACCATGATGTAAGAGGAGGCCTCTGGGGACCCAGATGTAAGAGGGGGCTCTGGGGACTATGATATAAGAGGAGGCCTCTGGGGACCCAGATGTAAGAGGGGGCTCTGGGGACTATGATATAAGAGGAGAACTCTGGGGACCCAAATGTAGGAGGACAAAATTGATTTAGTTAATTTACAATCATGGAGACCAGCGGCAGCTGGTTCCTAAGAGGCACAGCCCCCCCTAATTTCCATGAGGGGTGCCGACTTTTTGAAGGACGTGATTAGAGCCTGAGGCTCTAGTTGGCTTAAAAAGGTTGGGCTCAGGTCGCAGAACCCACCCACTTGTGACACTAGCGAATCAATATTCGCTATTGGCTTCTGCTCACAGCCAATCAGAACAGGAGGCGGTTTTTAAGACCGGATTATCCGGAAGGAGAAGCCAGGGAACCGCGACCATAGAAGGGGTGAGTGCGGACGTGGCGGGGGGGTTAAGTTTGCTTGCCGCCTCCCCCCAAAAATTGAGCACCAGCCTACCAATGATGGAGACCCAGCATCACATGTGGGCGCTACCTAGGGTGGTCTGCATGCAAATACATCCTGCCTAGGAACTCCCACTCCTTCAGACTAACGCCCACCTAATATGTTTTATATATTTGTATAACTCCTCCCAAAAGCCAGCCTCCAGACTGACACCCACCTAATATGTTTTTTTTTAATTTACATAACTCCTCCCAAAAGCCAGCCCACTCCTCCAGACTGACACCCACCTAATATGTTTTTTTTAATTTGCATAACTCCTCCTTAGAGCCAGCCCACTCCTCCAGACTGACACCCACCCCAACATATTTTTTTATATTTGCATAACTCCTCCCAAGAGCCAGCCCACTGCTCCACACTACCCCCCCACCTCAATATATATTTATATTTGCATAACCCCTCCCAAGAGCCAGCCCTCTGCTCCAGACTGACACCCACCCCAATATATTTTTTTATATTTGCATAACTCCTCCCAAGAGCCAGCCCTCTGCTCCAGACTGACACCCACCCCAATATATATTTTTATTTGCATAACCCCTCCCAAGAGCCAGCCCTCTGCTCCAGACTGACACCCACCCCAATATATTTTTTTTATATTTGCATAACTCCTCCCAAGAGCCAGCCCTCTGCTCCAGACTGACACCCGCCCCCAATATATATTTATTTTATATTTGCATAACTCCTCCCAAGAGCCAGCCCTCTGCTCCAGACTGACACCCACCCATAATATATATTTATTTTATATTTGCATAACTCCTCCCAAGAGCCAGCCCTCTGCTCCAGACTGACACCCACCCATAATATATATTTATTTTATATTTGCATAACTCCTCCAAAGAGCCAGCCCACTGCTTGCATTGGGAGGTTCAGCTCACGTGTAGGCGTTACCCAATAACAGCCCACCTAGGAATGACCACTCCTCCAGACCGACACCCACCCAGGCATTTTAATATTTGCCTCACTCCTCCCACTGCTTACATCACAGCTGAAGACTCCAGAGAGGCGTACTGTGATGTTTTCAGGATACTGTACAGCTCCTCCCACCAGCCATTATCTGCCTTCAATACATAGAGAAGCACAGAGACCCGTTGATGACATCGCCGGATCTAAAATATGGTGTGCAATTGAAACAGAAATGTTTTATTTCAAAATTGCCTTGTGTGATGGCTAGTTGCAGTGGCAGCGCCTCCCCTATCCATTTGTCCGGCCCACTGATCTACATATCAGGGCACCGGACGCATTGATTCCAATGGGGGTATTATTATTTTTTAAGCATCTGATTAAAGCGTAAGGCTCTAATAGGCTTAAAAAAAGGGTGTACTCGGGGCGCAGATCATTGCGCCTGAGGCCAACCAGTTGTGTGACCAAATTGAATGAAGCAGACACCGGAGCCACCGCAGCTATTGGAGGTGCAGACACCGGAGTCACCGCGGCCTCTGGAGGAGCAGACACCAGAGCCACCACGGCCGCTGGAAGAGCAGACACCGAAACCACATCGGCCCTTGGAGGAGCAGACACCGGAGCCACCAAGGCCGATGGAGGAGCAGACATCGGAGCCACCGCAGCACCCTGGAGGAGCAGACACCGGTACCACCGTGGCCACTGGAGGAGCAGACACCGGAGCCACAGCAGCCCCTGGAGATGCAGACACCAGAGCCACCGCGCCACTGAAGGAGCAGACACCGGAGCCACCACGGCTACTGGAGGAGCAGAAACTTGAGCCTGAGCGACCGCTGGAGGAGCAGAAACCGGAGCCACCGCAGCCCCTGGAGGAGCAGACACCAGAGCAACCACGGCCACTGGAGGAGCAGACACTTGAGCCTGAGCGATCGCTGGAGGAGCAGAAACCGGAGCCACCGCAGCCCCTGGAGGAGCAGAAACCAGAGCCACCACAGCCCCTGGAGGAGCAGACACTGGAGCCACCACGGCCACTGGAGGAGCAGACACCGGAACCACCGCAGCTGCTGGAGGAGCTAACACCGGAGCCACCACAGCTGTAGACACTGGAGCCACCGTGGCAGCAGACACCAGAGCCACGGTGGCCTCTGGAGGAGCAGACATCCTATTGGAGCAGCATTCTATTAGATGCCTAGCGCTTTGGCGGAAGAAAGAGGAGACACAGTGGGGAAGCAGACACCAGAGCCACCGTGGCCTCTGGAGGAGCAGACACTGGAGCCACCGCAGCCCCTTGAGGAGCAGACACCGGAGCTACCGCCACTGCTGGAGAAGCAAACACTAGAGCCACCGCGGCCGCTAGAGGAGCAGACACTGGAGCGACCACGGCTGCTGGAAGAGCAGACACCGGAGCCATCGCCGCCGCTGGAGGAGCAGACACCAGAGCCACCGCAGCCACTGGAGGAGCAGACACCGGAGCCACCGCAGCCTCTGGAGAAGAAGACATTGGAGCCACTGCGGCCGCTGGAGGAGCAGACACTGGAGCCACCACGGCTGCTGGAAGAGCAGACACCGGAGCCACCGCCGCCACTGGAGGAGCAGACACCGGAGCCACCACGGCTGCTGGAAGAGCAGACACCGGAACCACCGCCGCCACTGGAGGAGCAGACACCGGAGCCACCATGGCCACTGGAGGAGCAGACACCGGAGCCACCACGGCCGCTGGAGGAGCAGATACCAGAGCCGCGGCAGCCGCTACCAGGACTCCTGGTGAGAGGGAGAGGACACCATCACCCTGTGGGTAAGTGCCGGACGGGTTAGGGGGCTTGTTTTAGTCCCCTGCTACGCCACCGGGGGGTGTGTGTTCTTTGTTTGCCACCCCCTCAAAAGAAGAACCCACCAGCCGCCACTGGCTAGTGTGTGCCCAGAATGGAATTGGGCGTCGGCTTTGTTGGCACAGCCGCCATTTTTACTTTTATTTCCCCTTTTCCGAAACAAAAGCAGACGTGGGAGGATCCAGAAACTAAATTGGCTTCTCTCCTCGGAGTTCTTCCTTAAGATTAAGATCGGTCAGCTCTATCGGAGAGAGAAGGGGGAGGGGAGGAATGACGCCAATGGAAAAGTTGCATCACAGAGTTATATAATCCAGCTTTGCCTACTGACCTGACTTATCGGGATATTTTTAATTGCTGACCTGGCTGAACCCCCCCCCCCCCCTCCTCCTCCGGTGGCCCAGGAAGATCAGAGGTGGCCACGTCTAGACTTCAGGGCAGATATAATAAGATTTCCGATGACTTTACATAAGTCCCGCGCTCCCTGGTGACGTCCGTATTTACCGACACGTATCCAATGGAGAAGAGCGGAGAAGGTTTCTTGTGACTTCATACCGTATGTAGACTTTGGGGGGGCAAAATTCGGTATGGCAAACCCAACGGGATGGCCACCAACCCCCAACATAAACCATCAACCCAACTGAAGTCTTGTACATTTTTCTCTGACCGTTTTCAAAGCTAATTTGCAAGACTGGGGGAGGGGAGGGGGGGGTCTTACAGGAACGTGGGGGGAACGCCGTTCCGGTACCTCCAGCACGGAATGTATGTAGTGCTCACAGTGGTCTCCGGTAACAACGTGGAGGGTCCCTTAGTGGCAACAGCTTCCCCTTTACCCCCGACCACAACTGGTTCCCCGTCGGGCACTGATAAGGCAGCACTGATGAGGTGGCGCCAGTAAGGTGGCGCTGACGATGGGCACTGATATGCGGCAGTGATGGGCACTAGTGTTGCTCACGAATATTCGCATTGCGAATATTCGCTACGAATATTGCATATTCGAGTATTCGCGAATATCTGGAATATCGCGGCGAATATTCGCTATTTCGAAAATTCGCAATCAATTTCGCATTCGCGAATTTCGCAATGGCGAAATTTCGCAATAGCGAAATTTCGCAATTTTTTTTTTTTTTTATAAAATATCACGAATATTCGATATTTACGAATATTCGCGACCGCATATGTGAAATTTCGCTTTTTTTTTATAAAATATACCGAATATTCGTAAATATCGAATATTCGTGATATTTTATAAAAAATAAAATAAAAAAAAAAACGTGAAATTTCGCATTAGCGAAAATTCGCATTAGCGAAAATTCGCATTGGCGAAAATTCGCAATTTTTTTTTTTTTTTTTTTTTTTAATATCACGAATATTCGATATTAACGAATATTCGCGAATATTCTTCGAAATATTCGCGAAATATCGCGAAATCGAATATGGCGTATTGCGCTCATCACTAATGGGCACTGGCAGGCAGCACTGATATGCAGCACTGATGGACATTAATACTGATAGGCACTCATGGGTGGCACTGACGATAGGGACTGATATGCGGCGCTGATGGACATTAATACTGATGGGCTCTCATGGGTGGCACTGGTGGTGCACTGATAGGTGACACTGATGGGCACTGAAAGGCTGCAATGATGGGTACTTATGGGTGGCACTGATAGGTGGCACTGATGGGTGGCACTGATATGCAGCACTGATGGACATTAATACTGATAGGCACTCATGGGTGGCACTGACGATAGGGACTGATATGCGGCGCTGATGGGCACTGGCAGGCGGCACTGATATGCAGCACTGATGGACATTAATACTGATGGGCTCTCATGGGTGGCACTGGTGGTGCACTGATAGGTGACACTGATGGGCACTGAAAGGCTGCAATGATGGGTACTTATGGGTGGCACTGATGGGTGGCACTGATATGCAGCACTGATGGACATTAATACTGATAGGCACTCATGGGTGGCACTGACGATAGGGACTGATATGCGGCGCTGATGGGCACTGGCAGGCGGCACTGATATGCAGCACTGATGGACATTGATACTGATGGGCATTGATACTGATGGGCACTCATGGGTGGCACTGATGGGCATTGACGATGGGCACTGATATGTGGCACTGATGGGCACTGGCAGGCGGCACTGATATGCAGCACTGATGGGCATTAATACTGATGGGCTCTCATGGGTGGCACTGGTGGGCACTGATAGGTGACACTGATGGGCACTGAAAGGCTGCAATGATGGGTACTTATGGGTGGCACTGATAGGCGGCACTGATGGGCACTGACAAGCAGCACTGCTGGGCACTGATGGGCATTGATACATGGCACTGAGGGGCACTGACGGGCACTGACATGCGGCATTGATATGTGGCACTGACATGCAGCATTGATACATGGCACTGATGGGCACTGAAATGCGGCATTGATACATGGCACTGATGGGCACTGACATGCGGCATTGATACATGGCACTGATGGGCACGGACATGCAGCATTGATATGTGGCACTGACATGCAGCATTTATATGTGACACTGATGGGCACTGACAAGCAGCATTGCTGGGCACTGATGGGCATTGATACATGGCACTTATGGGCACTGACATGCGGCATTAATATGTGGCACTGACATGCGGCATTGATACATGGCACTGATGGGCACTGACATGCGGCATTGATACACGGCACTGATGGGCACTGACATGCGGCATTGATACATGGCACTGATGGGCACTGACATGCGGCATTTATACATGGCACTGATAGGCACTAACATGCGGCATTGATACATGGCACTGATGGGCACTGACATGCGGCATTTATACATGGCACTGATGGGCACTGACATGCGGCATTTATATGTGGCATTGATGCTTATCCCTGGTGGCACTGGCAGGGATTTTGGGCGCACACTGGTTGGCAGCTACTTGGGCATAGATTGGCAGCTGCCTTGGCCCAGATTTCCATTTCCCTGGTTGTCTGGGGGGCATACCTGGTGGTCCAATGTGGATGCCCATCCCTGGTGGTCCTGGGCGGGGATCCGAGGGGGGAGGACTGCGCTGATAAACTATCAGCACAGACCCCCGCCCATGTCAGGAGAGCAGCCGATCGGTTCTCCTCTACTCGTGTCAGACAGGAGTGAGGAAAAGCCGATCAGTGGCTCTTCCTGTTTGCATTGTGATTGGACACGGCTGATCACGTGGTACAGAGCCTCCGCCGGAGGTCTCTTTACCGAGATCGGTGTAGCGGTATGTCAGACTGACACACCGCACCACCGATCGCCGCGATGTGCGCCCCACAGGGGCACGCGGCGGCTGTTATACTGACGCCCAGTCAGGATAACGCATCCACTTCCTGGACATCAATTTGCTATTGCCCGGGCGGGAAGTGGTTAAAACGGGCCCCCGCCCCGCAGAGCTCGCGCACAGAAGCGAACGCATACGCGACCAGCACCCGCATATGAAAATGGTGTTCAAACCACACGTGTGAGGTATCGCCGCGACCGGTAGAGCGAGAGCAATAATTCTAGCTCTAGACCTCCTCCGTAACTCAAAACATGCGACCTGCAGAATTTTTTAAATGGAAAAAAAAAAGGGTAAAAGTTTGTTGCCTTCCGCGAGCGGGCGCAATTTTTAAGCGTCACATGTTAGGTATCAATTTACTCGGGGTAACTTCATCTTTCACAATATGAAAAAAAATTGGGTTAACTTTACTGTTTTATTTTTTAATTTAAAAAAGTGTATTTTTTTTTTTTTTCAAAAAAAAGTGCGCTTGTAAGACCGCTGCGCAAATACGGTGTTACAAAAAGTATTGCAACGGCCGCCATTTTATTCTCTAGGGTGTTAGAATTTTTTATTTTTTTTTGTATAGTTTGGGGGTTCTAAGTAATTTTCTAGCAAAAAAACTTGTTTATTATTATTATTATTATTATTACTATTATTATTATTATTATTATTATTATTATTACTATTATTATTATTATTATTATTACTATTATTATTATTATTATTACTATTATTATTACTATTATTATTATTACTATTATTATTATTATTATTATTATTACTATTATTATTATTATTATTATTACTATTATTATTATTATTATTACTATTATTATTACTATTATTATGATTATTATTATTATTATTATTATTATTATTACAATTATTATTATTACTATTATTTATTAATGCGTCTTTTACATTTGCTTTACTTCCATAGATATAAATGGAGAAAAGGTTTCGCATTCCAGGAGTTCCCCTTTAATCCTGAGCGTTGCGCCCCGTAAATAATATCTTCTTCATGGTGACATTGTGTCTGTCCGGCGAGAAGATTACGCCTCTGAATTTTGTGAAATAAAAAGAGCGCGCGGGATTTTTGGCCGCGGCGAGTGTTTTGACTGAAGCCGGGACAATATTTACTAGTGGAGGGAGCGTCACTTCTCAAACATGAACAAAATAAAATAAAAAATCTCTCGTCCAAGGACCGCGCATCATCGGCGAGATTCACGAGACATTCCTCAAAAAAAACAAAAAAGCCACGCCCCCCATCTGGTCGCTCACAAGCCGCACACGCTGATAACAGAGGAATTATAGTAAATATGATGTCATGTCGGGGTGGCAAAGTTGACTTTGGGGATGCAAGAGAGCTTTCGGTATTTGATCACCTCTGCGTTTTTTTATTTTTTGCGCTATAAACAAAAAGAGAGCGACAATTTAAAAAAAAAAAGCAATATTTTTTTACTTTTTGCTATAATAAATATCCCCAAAAAATATATATATATAAAAAAAAAAAAACGTTTTTTACCTCAGTTTAGGCCGATACGTATTCTACATATCTCCCTGATGAAGGAGAAAACAGTCATCTACGGGCTCGGGAATTTGTATTATTATTGTTATTATTATTAAAAAATAAATAGTCAAATAATATATTAATAAAAAATAAAATAATGGTAGGAATGTTATTGTTTAGTTTATTTTCTTTTTTTTTTTTTCTCTCTCTCTCTCTCTTCTGTATTTCTTGTAGTTGAGATAAATGAAAAGAGAGATTGCATTGCATTAAGATAACTGAATGTATTTTGATTTTTTGAGTTAATACGAATGTTATTTCCCATGTTTTGTATAATTGTTGGAAAAATTATTTGAAAAATAAAGAAATTGAAAAAATAAAAAATAAAAAGGAAACTAAAAAAATGTAATAAAAATAGAAAAAATAAAGCCAAATAAATAGAAAACAAAAATAATAATAATAAGTATTGTTGTTATTATTACTGTTGTTGTTATTATTATTGTTATTATTATAATTATTATTATTATTACAAAAGAAATAGTCAAATAAAATATTAATAAAAAATAAAATATTAATAAAAAATAAAATAATGATAAAAAGGAAAATAAAAATGGAATAAAAATAGAAGAAATTAAGCTAAATAAATAGAAAATAAAAATAATAATAAGTATTGTTATTATTATTATTATTATTTATTTTTTTACTATTATTATTATTATTATTAAAAAATTGCATTGCATTAAGATAACGGAATGTATTTTGGTTTTTTGAGTTAATACGAATGTTATTTCCCATGTTTTGTATAATTGTAGAAATTGAAAAAAAATAATATTAAAAAGGAAAATAAAAAAAATGTAATAAAAAATAGAAGAAATAAAGCCAAATAAATAGAAAATAAAAAAATAATAATAAGTATTGTTGTTATTATTATTGTTGTTGTTGTTATTATTGTTGTTATTATTATTATTATTATTAATATTAATAACAATAATAAGCCAAATAAATAGAAAATACAAATAATAATAAGTATTGTTGTTATTATTATTGTTGTTGTTATTATTATTGTTATTATTATTAATATTATTATTATTATTACAAAAGAAATAGTCAAATAAAATATTAATAAAAAATAAAATATTAATAAAAAATAAAATATTAATAAAAAATAAAATAATGATAAAAAGGAAAATAAAAATTGAATAAAAAATAGAAGAAATAAAGCTAAATAAATAGAAAATAAAAATAATAATAAGTATTGTTATTATTATTATTATTATTTATTTTTTTACTATTATTATTATTATTATTAAAAAATAAATAGTCAAATAAAATATTAACAAAAAATAGAAGAAATAAAGCCAAAAAAATGAAAATAATAATAATAATAATAATAATAATAATAAGTATTATTTATAGTATTATAATAAATAATAAATAAATAAATAAATGAAATAAAAATAATAATATTTCTTACTTTGTTCTTTTTGTTTTATTTATTCTTTTTTTTTTTTTTCTATTGGCTGAACTAGATTGCCTTTTTGTAACCTGAATTACTATGTAACAATGAAAGTATGTCACTATGTAACCAAGTAATCATATAACTATAAAACTAAGCAACGATATATTTATATAACTATAAAAGCGGGTCACTACATAACTATGTAACTCTATAATGTAACAAATGTTTGGAATACGAGTTCTATAGTTCTGGATGGGGAGAGATAACCTCACCCTATTGGCTCATTAGATCTGCAAAGAGATGGGTGTTCAACCCATTAAAGAGGAACTGCAGTCTGCTCACATAATTTGTAATAAAAAAAACAAACATCTTTGCCATTCTGAAGCTTCTCTCCGACCACGTTGCATATTATTTTATATATACTGTCATTCAGGACTTGCCAAATATGCTGCAGAATTCTCCCTCCACTGAGTCTGACTGTGGCCATTTTAACTGTGGGCAGCTGAAGCTGCTGCCTATTCACTTCCTGGATCTACACAGAGGCACACCTCCAGCTCTGCAGCTCTCATTGGCCCTCTTATGACTCATCTCCCCCTCCCTCCCTCCCTCCCTGGCAAACTCTCACAAGAGCGAGAGAAAGAGTTGTGCATGATGTCATAAGCCTAGGCCAATGACCAGCCAAGAAACAGAAAGTAGGTTGTATAAGGAAACGGGAAGTGGGCTGTATAAGGAAACAGGAAGTGGGCTGTATATGGAAACAGGAAGTGGGTTGTATAAGGAAACAGGAAGTGGGCTGTATATGGAAACAGGAAGTGGGCTGTATAAGGAAACAGGAAGTGGGCTGTATATGGAAACAGGAAGTGGGCTGTATATGGAAACAGGAAGTGGGCTGTATATGGAAACCGGAAGTGGGCTGTATAAGGAAACAGGAAGTGGGTTATATATGGAAACAGGAATTGGGCTGTTTAAGGAAACAGGAAGTGGGTTGTATATGGAAACAGGAAGTGGGCTGTATATGGAAACAGGAAGTGGGCTGTATATGGAAACCCGAAGTGGGCTGTATAAGGAAACAGGAAGTGGGTTATATATGGAAACAGGAAGTGGGCTGTTTAAGGAAACAGGAAGTGGGTTGTATATGGAAACAGGAAGTGGGCTGTTTAAGGAAACAGGAAGTGGGTTGTATATGGAAGCAGGAAGTGGGCTGTATAAGGAAACAGGAAGTAGGTTGTATAAGGAAACAGGAAGTAGGTTGTATAAGGAAACAGGAAGTGGGTTGTATAAGGGATTTACTGGCAGAAAAAAATAAATGTTTTATTATCCAAAGTTAAAACAACAACAACAAGGGCAGAAGATTTAATAGATGGAAAGATGAAAAAATTACCGTAGTTCCACTTTAACCAATTACCCACCCCCCCCCCAGGCCAATTCTGACACATAAAAATGGAAAAATCTTTTTTTTTTGCTATAAAATTACAAAACATTATATAAAGAAAACAAATTCAGCCTTGCAGCACCGCACAGGCAAATGATAGCACTGGTTGCAGCCGCTGGATTGCCCTAGACATGCCGGGAAAATTAATAAATAAATAAATTAATAGTAAAAAAAAATAATAAAGGATTAAATAATAATAAAATAATATTAAAAAGAAAAAAAATATAAGAAAGGAAGCCTAAAAGAAATTCAGCCTTGCAGCGCCGCAGAGGCAAATTATATCACTGGGTGCAGCCGCTGGATTGCCCTAGACATGCCAGAAAATAAATTAAATAAAAATAAATAAATAAATTAATAGTAAAATAAAATAATAAAAAAAATAAAATAATATTAAAAAGAAAAAAATCTAAGAAAGGAAGCCTAAAAAAAAAAAAAATTTAGCCTTGCAGCACCGCACAGGCAAATGATATAATTGGTTGCAGCCGCTGGATTGCCCTAGACATGCCGGAAAATAAATAAAAATAAAATAAATAAATGAATAGTAAAATGAAATAATAATAAAAAAATAAATACATAATAAAATAATATTAAAAAGGAAAAAAAAAAAGAAAAAATATAAGAAAGGAAGCCAAAAAAATAAAAATAAATCAGCCTTGCAGCGCCGCACAGGCAAATGATATCACTGGTTGCAGCCGCTGGATTGCCCTGGACATGCCAATGAGAGCTGCCAGCACTGGGCTCGGGGTGGAATCTGTGTGGGGTCTCTATAGCTCTGATATGCCCCCCCCCTTCCCCTCCCCCGCTTCTCAATGTCTTTTTTTAGGCTCTCTGTGCCCGCTTGAACTGCGATTCTCCCAACGATAAATGAAGACGAAGAAAGAGAAAAGAACATCGTTTGATAAGGAGCGGAGTGACTGCTGGGTACTGTAGGGGGTGTGTTTGTTCCACCGATGACAGGCTGGCGCGGCGCCCGCTGGATTCGGTTCCCCCGCACTGGCTTGGGTACATCTTTTCATGGGGGGTGGGGGGGGGAGCCGCAGCTTGGAATGGCAGCGGAGTCGTGAATAGTCAGATAAATCGGAGCACTGTGTGCGCCGCGAGGAATGGGGGGGTTTTGTCACCCCCCCCCCCGAAGCTGCCAGGAACATCGACGGGGGAGGGAGGGGGTGCGAGAGGATCGCCTTCTCATTCAACTATGCCTGGAGGTTTCCTGAGGTAAAAACCGCCGCTGCGGCGAGGTACGGCGCCCCCCCCGGAGAACGACTCATTTTAAAGGGTCACCCCGTCCGGGTCCAAGGCGGTGATTGCATCTCGTAGAGAGTTTGTTCCTTCAACCCAATCCCTAAGGGCCCATTCCCACGCGAGGATGGGGGGGGGGCGGTAAAACCCCACAATTGGGGCAAGCTTTCAACACTCACCAACCCCACACCCCCACAACTCCTCCCCCCCCCCCCCTCCGTGCTCGACACATGCCATGCCCACCAAACACAACCAATTCAATTGAATGGGGGCGCTCTGCAAGCGGTATATTAGTGCGGGGATCAAAGGGTTAAAGCCGGGGGTGATCCCGCCATGAAGGCCCTTGTATAGACACTTGTTGTAGGGTGACAACGCCCGGCTCCCTGGCTGTATATGAGTGTCTGGGTGCACACGCAGCGCCGGGACAAAGTCATCCAGTGCCCACGGTCAAGATGCCACCCTGCGCCCCTGATGTGGGCACCGCCTACTTTCTTGGGTACCAAGATACTCGCAGTACAGCCGCTACGGAGAGCGTTTTGTTGCGCTTTTACCACCTCCCCCCTCCCCCAAATGCTACCCACCTTTAGAGGCAGCGCCCAGCAGTCAGTACCAGGACAAGATCATCCAGTGCCCTGGCAGAGAGTCCAAATTGCGCCTCCCCCTCCTTCATTATGTGTTGTGAGCTTATTAGGAGGAAGGGGAGAGAGAGCACAGCCCGCACCTCCTCCCAGCTCTCTCCTCCTCTCCTCGCTGCTTCCAGCCCCAGGCTGACTGTCAGCCTTAAAATGAATTGGCCTGCTCTGCCAGCGCCCTGCAACCACGGGGATAAGATCATCCAGTGCCCAGGGCAAAGATGCCAAATTGCACCCCCCCCCCCTTCATTATGTGCAAGCTTATAGGGAGGAGGGGGAGAGAGAGAGCACAGCCCGCACCTCCTCCCGGCTCTCGCCTCCTCTCCTTGCTGCTTCAAGCGATGGACTGACTGTCAGCTTCCAGCCTTGAAATAGTAGGAACTTGCGGCACCCCATCCATTCATTTTTGTACTTGCCACACCCAGGGAAGCTGCCCCTTTTTGCCCACACCTTGGGTCCCAGCCCCACCGTCAGTGGGCCATAATGGAGGAGGGGAGCGAGATCACAGCCCACCCCCATCCATAGATTTTTGTTACTTTGTGCCCCATCCATACATTTTTGTAATTGCTTCACCCAGTGCAGCCGCCTCATTTTGCCCACCCCTTGTCCCAGCCCCGCCGTCAGTGTGCCACAATGCCACGTTTCCCCTGTCACTTTCATTGGGCGTGGCGCCCGCTGAGCACGGCCTATTCAAGTGCACTGGGCCGCTCTGCAACCACGGGGATAAGATTATCCAGTGCCCAGGGCAAAGATGCCAAACTGCACCCCCCCACCCTTCATTATGTGCAAGCTTATATGGAGGAGGGGGAGAGAGAGCACAGCCCGCACCTCCTCCCGGCTCTCGCCTGCTTCAAGCGCTGGGCTGAATTTGGTACTATTCTAATTTGGGAATTTGGACACATCTAAATTTTAGCTTGGAACATAACGAACCGCACATGTCTACCAATTAGCCATTTTCCCTCCCCGGTGTCATGTGACTCGTTAGTGTTACAAGGTCTCAGGTGTGAATGGGGAGCAGGTGTGTTAAATTTGGTGTTATCGCTCTCACTCTCTCATACTGGTCACTGGAAGGACAACAACATGGCCCCTCATGGCAAAGAACTCTCTGAGGATCTGATATAAAGAATTGTGTCTCTACATGAAGATGGCCGACGAGGATATAAGAAGATCGCCAAGACCCTGAAACTGATCTGCAGCGTGGTGGTCGGAACCATCCAGCGGTATAACAGGACGGGTTCCCCTCCCCCCGCCTCGCCATGGTCCACCAAAGAAGTTGAGGTCACGTGCTCAGCGTCATATCCAGAGGTTGTCTTTGGGAAATAGACGTATGAGTGCTGCCAGCATTGCTGCAGAGGGTGAAGGGGTGGGGGGAGGGGTCAGCCTGTCAGTGCTCAGACCATACGCCGCACACTGCATCAAATTGGTCCGCATGGCTGTCGTCCCAGAAGGAAGTTCTAAAGATGAGGCACAAGAAAGAGCCGCAAACAGTTTGCTGAAGACAAGCAGACTAAGGACAGGGATTACTGGAACCGCGTCCTGTGGTCTGATGAGACCGAGATAAAGGTATTTGGTGTCAGATGGTGTCAGGCGTGTGTGGGGGGGGGGAGGGGACCAGATGAGAAGGACAAAGACAAGTGTGTCTTGTCTAGAGTCAGGCATGGTGGGGGGAGGGTCATGGTCTGGGGGCTGCATGAGTGCTGCCGGCACTGGGGGGCTACAGAACATTGAGGGGACCGTGAATGCCAACATGTACTGTGACATACTGAAGCAGAGCATGATCCCCCTCCCTTCAGAGACTGGGCCGCAGGGTAGTATTCCAACATGATAACCACCCCAAACACCTCCAAGACCACCACTGCCTTGCTAAAGAAGCTGAGGGTAAAGGTGATGGACTGGCCAATCATGTCTCCAGACCTAAACCCTATTGATCATCTGTGGGGCTCCTCAAATGGAAGGTGGAGGAGCACAAGGTCTCCAACATCCACCAGCTCTGTGATGTCATCATGGGGGAGGGGAAGAGGACTCCAGTGGCAACCTGTGAAGCTCTGGTGACCTCCATGCCCAAGAGGGTTAAGGCAGTGCTGGAAAATAATGACGGCCACACAAAATATTGAGACTTTGGGCCCAATTTGGACATTTTCACTTGGGGGTGTACTCACTTTTGTTGCCAGCGGTTTAGACATTAATGGCTGTGTGTTGAGTTATTTTGAGGGGACAGCAAAATTGTCGCTCTATTTTTGTTTATAGCCCAAAAAATAAAAACCGCAGAGGTGATCAAATACCACCCAAAGAAAGCTCTATATGTGGGGAAAAAAGGACGCCAATTTTGTTTGGGAGCCACGTCGCACGACCGCACAATTGTCATTTAAAGCGACACAGTGCCGAATCGCAAAAAGTGGTCTGGTCATTGGGCAGCAATATGGTCCGGGGGTTAAGTGGTTAAGGGACACTCTCATGGGCATATCAGAGTGCCCCTTAACATTACGTTAAGGGGCACGTTAAGGGGCACTCTGATGGGCACATTTTATATTAGGGGGCACTCTGATGGGCACATTTTATATTAGGGGGCACTCTGATGGGCACATTTTATATTAGGGGTCACTCTGATGGGCACATTTTATATTAGGGGGCACTCTGATGGGCACATTTTATATTAGGGGTCACTCTGATGGGCACATTTTATATTAGGGGGCACTCTGATGGGCACATTTTATATTAGGGGGCACTCTGATGGGCACATTTTATATTAGGGGGCACTCTGATGGGCACATTTTATATTAGGGGGCACTCTGATGGGCACATTTTATATTAGGGGGCACTCTGATGGGCACATTTCATGTAAGGGGCACTCTGATGGGCACATTTCATGCTAAGGGGCAATCTGATGCGCACATTTCATGTAAGGGGCACTCTGATGGGCACATTTCATGCTAATGGGCAATCTGATGGGCACATTTTATGTTAAGGGACACTGATAGGCACATTTCATGCTAAGGGGCACTCTGATGGGCACATTTTATATTAAGGGGCACTCTGATGGGCACATTTTATATTAGGGGGCACTCTGATGGGCACTTTTTATGTTAAGGGACACTGATAGGCACATTTCATGTTAAGGGGCACTCTGATGGGCACATTTCATGTAAGGGGCACTCTGATGGGCACATTTCATGTTAAGGGGCACCCTTAAGGGCACATTTCATGTTAAGGGGCACTCTGATGGGCACATTTCATGTAAGGGGCACTCTGATGGGCACATTTCATGTAAAGGGGCACCCTTATGGGCACATTTCATGTTAAGGGGCACTCTGATGGGCACATTTTATATTAGGGGGCACTCTGATGGGCACATGTTATGTTAAGGGACACTGATAGGCACATTTCATGTTAAGGGGCACTCTGATGGGCACATTTCATGTAAGGGGCACTCTGATGGGCACATTTCATGTTAAGGGGCACTCTGATGGGCACATTTTATATTAGGGGGCACTCTGATGGGCACATTTTATATTAGGGGGCACTCTGATGGGCACATTTTATATTAGGGGGCACTCTGATGGGCACATTTTATATTAGGGGGCACTCTGATGGGCACATTTTATATTAGGGGGCACTCTGATGGGCACATTTCATGTAAGGGGCACTCTGATGGGCACATTTCATGCTAAGGGGCAATCTGATGCGCACATTTCATGTAAGGGGCACTCTGATGGGCACATTTCATGCTAATGGGCAATCTGATGGGCACATTTTATGTTAAGGGACACTGATAGGCACATTTCATGCTAAGGGGCACTCTGATGGGCACATTTTATATTAAGGGGCACTCTGATGGGCACATTTTATATTAGGGGGCACTCTGATGGGCACTTTTTATGTTAAGGGACACTGATAGGCACATTTCATGTTAAGGGGCACTCTGATGGGCACATTTCATGTAAGGGGCACTCTGATGGGCACATTTCATGTTAAGGGCACATTTCATGTTAAGGGGCACTCTGATGGGCACATTTCATGTAAGGGGCACCCTTATGGGCACATTTCATGTTAAGGGGCACTCTGATGGGCACATTTTATATTAGGGGGCACTCTGATGGGCACATTTTATGTTAAGGGACACTGATAGGCACATTTCATGTTAAGGGGCACTCTGATGGGCACATTTCATGTAAGGGGCACTCTGATGGGCACATTTCATGTTAAGGGGCACTCTGATGGGCACATTTTATATTAGGGGGCACTCTGATGGGCACATTTTATATTAGGGGGCACTCTGATGGGCACATTTTATGTTAAGGGACACTGATAGGCACATTTCATGTTAAGGGGCACTCTGATGGGCACAATAAAATGTGTGCCCCTTAACAAAATATGCCCATCGGTATGCACCTGACAGATTATACCTTGAGGGCAGAAGAGGGCACATTTGGCGAGCTGCAGGGGGAGGGGCGGAAGCTGTGAGATGTACTTCACATGAGAGCCAGGAGAACATGTTGGTAAAATATATTTTGCCCCCCCCCCCCCCCCCGGGCGCTCCGAGGTTAAAGGTTATCCTTCGAAGCCGTCTCTGTGTGTCAGAAGGAGAAATCCGACGCAGTCCAGCGGAGGATCCCTCTATGGAAGGCGATAAGGAAAGTCCCGATTGGCACTGGGAACCAAGAGAACGGCCTTGGACTTATCTCCGGAACACGTGAGAAACACGGATCTCTGGATGACCTCCGACCACCAAATCCCTCCTCTCCTGTCCTCCGAAGGGCGAATCAACGTTTTTCTGTAAGACCCGAATGGCTGTTCTTCTATAATACATGGCGGGGGGTGGAGGACAGAGTTTTTTTTGGGGGGGGGGCGCAGCGGGGGTTAATGATGGGATGTGGGGTGAGATAAAGAAATATAGATAGACAGATAAAAGGAAGAAATAAGATTAGTAGATAGATAAATAACGGGAAAGAGAAAGATAGAAAAAGGGGGGAGAGAGAAAGAAAGAAAGAAAGAACGATAGATAGATAGATAGATAGATAGACATATATAAGATAGATAGATAGAGATAGATAGATAGATAGATAGATAGATAGATAGATAGATAGATAGATAGATAGATAGATAGATAGATAGATAGATAGATAGATAGATAGATAGATAGATAGATAGATAGACAGGAATATAGATAAAGAAAAAAGATAGAATGAAGGGAAGGAATGAAGATAGATAGATAAATAGATAGAAAGGAAAGAAGATAGATAAGGAAAGAAAGAAAGAAAGAAGGGAAGGAAGCAAGATAGAGATAGATAGATAAAGATAGAAAGAAGGGAAGGAAGATAGATAAAGAAAGAAAAAAGGGAATGAAGGAAGATAGATATAGATAGATAGATAGATAGATAGATAGATAGATAGATAGATAGATAGATAGATAGATAGATAGATAGATAGATAGATAGATAGATAGATAGATAGAGAAAGAAAGATAGATAAAGAAAGATAGATAAAGAAAGATAGATAAAGAAAGAAAGATAGATAGATACTGTAGATAGATAGAGAAAGATAGATAGATAGAGAAAAATAGATAGATAAAGATAGAGAGGAAGAAAGAAAGGTGAAGAGAGAGAGAGAGAGAGAGAAGGGAATGAAGGGCACCCCTACATCAGTGTACAGTACGCACTCGGAGGCAGGAGGGACTGACTGGATGGATGGATATCAGACTCCATCTTTCCTTTCTGTTTGGCTTTAGTTTAAATATTCGGGGCAGACACAGGACGAGAGGAGGAAGAAGAGCAGCTCCTCTCCTCTCACTGGTTGTGCAGGCAGCAAAGGGAGGGGTAAAATGTCAGAGCTGATCTCAAGTTCAACTTTCTCTATCTGGCCCAGCTCATCTCTATCTGGCGCTGTGTTGGTGGTACGTAAACTGGGCTATTAGGTAAACTGGAAGTCCCCTCTTGGCCTGCAATCCCTTGGTACAGCCCTGGTGAGACATGACATGCGGACCATTCATGGGCCGCCGCGGGCCGTTCGCGTTCAGCGGCCCGCGGGCCTCCGCGGCCCACCTGGCATTTTCCCGGTATGCCCTATGGCCAGTCTGGGCCTGCCTCAGTGACTCCGGTTCTAGGTGTGACCTTCGCCGCGATGTCTAAGATGCCTCTGGGCAGCATTTCGCCAATTGCCCCCTATTCCATTGAAAGCTTCTCCGCTTCTTACACACCTGTATATATGTCAGCCCCCCTCACACCTGTATATATGTCAGCCCCCCTCACACCTGTATATATGTCAGCCCCCCTCACACCTGTATATATGTCAGCCCCCCTCACCTGTAAATATGTCAGCCCCACTCACCTGTATATATGTCAGCCCCCCCCACACCTGTATATATGTCAGCCCCCCCACACACCTGTATATATGTTTGCCCCCCTCCACACCTGTATATATGCCAGCCCCCCTCACACCTGTATATATGTCAGCCCCCCTCCACACCTGTATATATGCCAGCCCCCCCTCACACCTGTATATATGTCAGCCCCCTCACACCTGTATATATGTCAGCCCCCCTCACACCTGTATATATGTCAGCCCCCCTCACACCTGTATATATGTCAGCCCCACACACCTGTATATATGTCGGCCCCCCTCAGCTGTCAATATGTCGGCCCCCCTCACCTGTATATATGTCAGCCCCCCCACACACCTGTATATATGTTTGCCCCCCTCCACACCTGTATATATGCCAGCCCCCCTCACACCTGTATATATGTCAGCCCCCTCACACCTGTATATATGTCAGCCCCCCTCCACACCTGTATATATGCCAGCCCCCCCTCACACCTGTATATATGTCAGCCCCCTCACACCTGTATATATGTCAGCCCCCCTCACACCTGTATATATGTCAGCCCCCCTCACACCTGTATATATGTCAGCCCCACACACCTGTATATATGTCGGCCCCCCTCAGCTGTCAATATGTCGGCCCCCCTCACCTGTATATATGTCAGCCCCCCCACACCTGTATATATGTCAGCCCCCCTCTACACCTGTATATATGCCAGCCCCCCTCACACCTGTATATATGTCAGCCCCCCTCACACCTGTATATATGTCAGCCCCCCTCACCTGTATATATGTCAGCCCCCCTCACCTGTATATATGTCAGCCCCCACACACCTGTACATATGTCAGCCCCCACACACCTGTATATATGTCAGCCCCACACACCTGTATATATGTCAGCCCCCCCACACCTGTATATATGTCAGCCCCCACACACCTGTATATATGTCAGCCCCCCACACACCTGTATATATGTCAGCCCCCCTCACACCTGTATATATGTCAGCCCCCCCACACAAAACCCTTTATATATGCGCCTTGATGGACACAGTGGCTGCGCTTGATGGGCACAGTGGCTGCGCTTGATGGGCACAGTGTCTGCGTTTGATGGGCACAGTGGCTGCGCATGATGGGCACAGTGGCTGCGCTTGATGGGCACAGTGGCTGCGTTTGATGGGCACAGTGGCTGCGCATGATGGGCACAGTGGCTGCGCTTGATGGGCTCAGTGGCTGCGCTTGATGGGCACAGTGGCTGCGTTTGATGGGTACAGTGGCTGCGTTTGATAAGCTCAGTAGCTGCGCTTGATGGGCACAGTGTCTGCATTTGATGGGCACAGTAGCTGCGCATGATGGGCACAGTGGCTGCGCTTGATGGGCACAGTGTCTGCGTTTGATGGGCACAGTGGCTGCGCATGATGGGCACAGTGGCTGCGCTTGATGGGCTCAGTGGCTGCGCTTGATGGGGACAGTGGCTGTGCTTGATGGGCACAGTGGCTGCGTTTTATGGGCACAGTACCTGCGCTTGATGGGCTCAGTGGCTGCTCTTGATGGGCACAGTGGCTGTGCTTGATGGGCACAGTGGCTGCATTTGATGGGCACAGTGGCTGCATTTGATGGGCACAGTGGCTGCGCTTGATGGGCTCAGTGGCTGCGTTTGATGGGCTCAGTGGCTGTGCTTGATGGGCACAGTGGCTGCGCTTGATGGGCTCAGTGGCTGCGTTTGATGGGCTCAGTGGCTGTGTTTGATGGGCACAGTGGCGGCAATTGATGTTTTTTTTTTTCAGTTTGTTTGCGCCCCCCCCCCCCCCCAAAAAACTTGAGCACCAGCTGCCACTGCTAGAATCCCTCCCCACCCTGAGTCTCTCATTATGCAGACATAGGGCCCAGGGAGGGTCCATTAGTGCAGATCATAAATCAGGCCGTGTATGGAGAGGCCGCATGTATTCCCATCATGTCTCTGATATAATATAGAATTAATGGCTGGTTGATGACCACCTCTCTTCCCGGGGACGGGGGGGGGACTCGCTGTGTCCTTGCGGCCGGGTTACAGAGGCCAGGAAGGACACTGAGAAGGAATGCAGAGGGGTCAGCGGGGGTCAGCCATCTCACATTCCCATTGTCAGGGTGGCTACAAAAGAAGCAGCGTGTGATTGAGTTACCGGAGAACGTTTTATCTTGGACATGGACTTGAATCCATTTTGTGTGGGAAACAAAGGCAGGAATGTAACATATTGTATCTGTAATACAAGGGGGGGGGGAGGGCCAGCTTGGGGCGCATTGGTATGTGACCTCCACGGGACGACGGGCCGTGCAGGTGCGATTCCCAATGTAGGGCCCGTCCGCCAGCTGATACTGATAGGAATGGATGGAATAAAAAGATTCCCTTTGTCTGGTGTTGTTGAGGGGGCGCTCGGCTCGGTTCTGGCGGGAGCGAATGTTCAGCAGCTGTCGGTGTCGGGTCATTCGGGGTGGACTTGTATTTGGGCGAGCCTTTGTGTCCCGGGCAGTGAGAGGGACCGGCGCTCGTACTTCTCACAATATCCCGTTTCACCAGCGATGAATAATTGAACGCGTTAAAGGAATCGAGGTGCTTTAATGGAGAGCTGCGGAGCCCAGGGGGGGGCGGAGTTCTCACCTGCTTAAAGGGTCCGTCTACCCAATGTTCCAATTATCCGGCATCACCTGAAAGCGGAGGTCCACCCGAAAAAAAATAAAATAATAATTAGACAAAAAGGCAAAAAATAAATAAAATGAAAAAAAAGGCTCAAAAAAATGTGATAAAATAAATAAAAACGTTTTTTTTTTTTTTTTTTACTTACCAGAAATGGCTGTTGCTAGGCAGATCGTTCCTAATCTGCCACTTCCTATTCCGCAGTAGACTTCAGTCTTCTCCTCCCTCGCGTTGTCTCCTGGGACATTTGGCCACTCTGTCTTCTGGGACCTGTGTGTGTCCCCAGAAGGAAGCCGGCCATTCACGACGCACGCATGCGCAGTAGGAAACGGGCAGCGAAGCCGCAAGGCCTGTTACCCTTAATTCGAATGGTGGCGCCAGTACCCGATTGATGGACGGATCGGCCTCGGGCGGCCGACATCGCGGGCACCCTGGACAGGTAAGTGTGCTTATTAACCACTTCCTTCCCGCCGGAAGACTACAGTGCCTTGCGAAAGTATTCGGCCCCCTTGAACTTTGCGACCTTTTGCCACATTTCAGGCCTCAAACATAAAGATATAAAACTGTAATTTTTTTGTGAAGAATCAACAGCAAGTGGGACACAATCGTGAAGTGGAACGAAATTTATTGGATATTTCAAACTTTTTTAACAAATAAAAAACTGAAAAATTGGGCGTGCAAAATGATTCAGCCCTCTTAAGTTAACCACTTCAGCCCCGGACCATATTGCTGTCCAAAGACCAGAGCACTTTTTGAGATTCGGCACTGCGTCGCTTTAACTGACAATTGCGCGGTCGTGCGACGTGGCTCCCAAACAAAATTGGCGTCCTTTTTTTCCCACAAATAGAGCTTTCTTTTGGTGGTATTTGATCATCTCTGCGGTTTTTATTTTTTGCGCTATAAACAAAAACAGAGCGACTATTTTGAAAAAAATGCAATATTTTTTACTTTTTTCTATAATAAATATCCCCAAAAATATATAAAAAAAAATATTTTTTCCTCAGTTTAGGCCGATACGTATTCTTCTACATATTTTTCGTAAAAAAAAATCGCAATTAGCGTTTATTGATTGGTTTGCGCAAAAGTTATAGCGTTTACAAAATAGGGGGTAGTTTTATGGCATTTTTATTATTATTTTTTTTTTTACTAGTAATGGCGGCGATCAGCGTTTTTTTTTCGGTACTGCGATATTATGGCGGACACTTCGGACACTTTTGACACATTTTTGGGACCATTGGCATTTTTTTAGCGATCAATGCTATAAAAATGCATTGGATTACTATAAAAATGCCATTGGCAGTGAAGGGGTTAACACTAGGGGGCGGGGAAGGGGTTAAGTGTGTTCCTGCTTGTGTTCTAACTGTATGGGGGGGGTGGACTTACTAGGGGGAATCACTGATCTTCCGTTCATACATTGTATGAACAGAAAATCAGCGTTTCCCCCGCTGACAGGAACGAGCGCTGTGTGTTTTCACACACAGCTCCCGTTCCCCGCTCTGTAACGAGCGATCGCGTGTGCCCGGCGGCGATCGCGCCCGCCGGGCACACGCACGGGACTCGGGGGCGAGCGGGGGGCGCGCGCGCGGGCCGCCGGCGGCGCGCACGCGCCCCCTAGTGGCCGCGAAAAGCGCGACGTAGAGCTACGGGCTCTCGCGCACCCGTGCCGACCTGCCGCCGTATAACTGCGGCGGCTGGTCGGCAAGTGGTTAATACTTTGTAGCGCCCCCTTTTGCTGCGATTACAGCTGTAAGTCGCTTGGGGGGTCTCTATCAGTTTTGCACATCGAGAGACTGAAATTTTTGCCCAAAACAGCTGGAGCTCAGTGAGGTTGGATGGAGAGCGTTTGTGAACAGCAGTTTTCAGTTCTTTCCACAGATTCTCGATTGGATTCAGGTCTGGACTTTGACTTGGCCATTCTAACACCTGGATATGTTTATTTGTGAACCATTCCATTGTAGATTTTACAGATTTGTGTTTTGGATCATTGTCTTGTTGGAAGACAAATCTCTGTCCCAGTCTCAGGTCTTTTGCAGACTCCATCAGGTTTTCTTACAGAATGGTCCTGTATTTGGCTCCATCCACCTTCCCATCAATTTTAACCATCTTCCCTGTCCCTGCTGAAGAAAAGCAGGCCCAAACCATGATGCTGCCACCACCGTGTTTCACAGTGGGGATCAGGGTGTGTTCAGGGGGATGAGCTGTGTTGCTTTTACGCCAAACATAACGTTTTGCATTGTTGCCAAAAAGTTTGATTTTGGTTTCATCTGAGCAGAGCACCTTCTTCCACATGTTTGGTGTCTCCCAGGTGGCTTGTGGAAAACTTTAAACGACACTTTTTATGGATATCTTTAAGAAATGTCTTCTTGCCACTCTTCCATAAAGGGCAGATTTGTGCAGTATACAGGGACTGATTGTTGTCCTATGGACAGAGTCTCCCACCTCAGCTGTAGATCTCCAGAGTGATCATGGGCCTCTTGGCTGCATCTCTGATCAGTCTTCTCCTTGTATGAGCTTAAAGTTTAGAGGGACGGCCAGGTCTTTGTAGATTTGCAGTGGTCCGATACTCCTTCCATTTCAATATTATCGCTTGCACAGCGCTCCTTGGGATGTTTAATGCCGCGTACACACGATCATTTTTTGCGATGAAAAAAAAAAGACGTTTTTTAAAACGTCATTTAAATTGATGGTGTGCGGGCAAAACGTTGTTTTTTGCCTTCAAAAAAACGACAAAAAAAAAATTCCAACATGCTTGAATTTTTTGTGTCGTTTTTCAAAACGTCGTTTTTTGTGTCATAAAAAGTGATGGTGTGTGGGCAAAAGAATGTTGAAAACGACGTTTTTAAACCCGCGCATGCTCAGAAGCAAGTTATGAGACGGAGCTTCAATGGAAAAGAGTGCCGTCGAACGTGGTGTACGTCACCGCGCTTTGCTAGAGCCGATGGTGTGTACGCAACGTCGTTTTGGAAAATGAAGTTTGAAAAACGTCGTTTTTTTTCATGATTGAAAACATCGTTTTTTTTTCATCGCAAAAAATGATCGTGTGTACGCAGGGCCGCCATCAGGAATTTTGGGGCCCCTTACACAGCTTCAGGCATGGGCCCCGGGCCCTGGAGCAGGAAACCGGGGGGGGGTGCTGCCGCATGATGAAATAGAGAAGCGGGGGGGGGGGGGGCTGCTGCCGCGAATTGAGAAGCGGGGGGGCTCTTTACAAAAAGAAGCAATAAAGGAAAATATATATAAAAAAGGGGGGTAGCCATTTTTATTTTTTTAGGGTGGTTCCCATCCGGGCCCCTTACAGGTGTAATGCCTGTACCCCCCTGATGGCGGCCCTGTGTGTACGCGGCATAAAGCTTGGGAAATATTTTTGTATCCAAATCCGGCTTTAAACTTCTCCACAACTGTATCTCGGACCTGCCTGGTGTGTTCCTTGTTCTTTATGAAGCTCTAAGCGCTTTAAACAGACCTCTGAGACTATCACAGTGCAGGTGCATTTATACGGAGACTTGATTACACACAGGTGCATTCTATTTATCATCATTAGTCATTTAGGTCAACATTGGATCATTCAGAGATCCTCACTGAACTTCTGGAGAGAGTTTGCGGCACTGAAAGTAAAGGGGCTGAATAATTTTGCACGTCCAATTTTTCAGTTTTTTATTTGTTAACAAAGTTTGAAATATCCAATAAATTTCGTTCCACTTCATGACTGTGTCCCACTTGTTGTTGTTTCTTCACAAAAAATTACAGTTTTATCTCTTTATGTTTGAAGCCTGAAATGTGGCAAAAGGTCGCAAAGTTCAAGGGGGCCGAATACTTTCACAAGGCACTGTATATACGTTCTCAGGGTCGCCATCAGGGGGGTACAGGCAGTACACCTGTAAGGGGCCTGGAGGTCCCCAGGGCCCCGAATGGCTACACCCCCTTTTTTTATAAAACATATTTTTTTTTTTTATTATTTAGTTGTATTTTTTATTAAAGGGCCCAGTGGTCCCCAGGGGCACGGATGGTGACCCCCCTTTTTAAAAAAAAAAGATAAAATAGTTTTTAATTTTTTTTATATATTTTTTAATATATATATATATATATATATATATATATATATATATATACAGTATATATATATATATATATATATATATATATTTTTTTTTTTTATTAAAGGACCCAGAGGTCCCCAGGGGCCCGGATGGCTACCCCCTTTTTTTATATATATTTTTATTCTTTCTTTTTTTTTTGAACTGGGCCCAGAAGTCCCCAGGGCAACCCCCTCTTTTTTTTTTTCATCACCACCCAAAGCCCCCGACCTCAATTTGCGGCGGAAGCACCCCCCCCACTTCTCAATTCGTGGGGCACCCCCCCACTTCTCAATTCACACCCCCCCCCCCCCCGATCCTCAATTTTCTCAAATAGCGGCGGAACACCTCCCCGCTTCTCAATTCTTGGCGCCCCCCAGTTCTCTGCTCCAGGGGGCCCATGCCTGAAGCTGTGTAAGGGGCCCCATAATTCCTGATTCCCTGTTCGACCTGTCTTTGAAGAGGAATACTGTTGTTATGGTAGCAGCTAGCTACCATAACCCCAGTATCCTCTTCAGAAGGGCCTGATGCTGGGATCAGGAGGGCACAATATTGGGATCAGAAGGGCCCAATGCTGAGATTAGGAGGGCACAATACTGGGATCAGAAGTGCAAAATGCTGGGATCTGGAGCGAACAATACTGGGATCAGGGGGGCACAATACTGGGATCAGGAGCGCACAATACTGGGATCAGAAGGGCACAATACTGGAATCAGAAGGGCACAATACTGGAATCAGAAGGGAAAAATGCTGGGATATGGAGGGAACAATACTGGGATCAGGAGGGCACAATACTGGGATCAGAAGTGCAAAATGCTGGGATCTGGAGCGAACAATACTGGGATCAGGGGGGCACAATACTGGAATAAGGAGGGCACAATACTGGGATCAGGAGGGCACAATACTGGGATCAAAAGGGCACAATGCTGGGATCAGGAGGACATAATACTGGGATCAGGAGGGTGCAATACTGGGATCAGAAGGGTACAATACTGGGATCAGGAGGGCATAATACTGGGATCAGGAGGGCACAATACTGGGATCAGAAGGGCACAATACTGGGATCAGGAGGGTATAATACTGGGATCAGGAGGGCACAATACTGGGATCAAAAGGGCACAATGCTGGGATCAGGAGGGAACAATATTGGGATCGGGAGGGCACATTACTGGGATCAGAAGGGAAAGATGCTGGGATTAGGAGGGCACAATACTTGGATCAGGAGGGCATAATACTAGGATCAGGAGGGTACAATACTGGAATCAGAAGGGAAAAATGCTGGGATATGGAGGGAACAATACTGGGATCAGGAGGGCACAATACTGGAATAAGGAGGGCACAATACTGGGATCAAAAGGGCACAATGCTGGGATCAGGAGGACATAATACTGGGATCAGGAGGGTACAATACTGGGATCAGAAGGGTACAATACTGGGATCAGGAGGGCATAATACTGGGATCAGGAGGGTACAATACTGGGATCAGAAGGGCACAGAGCTGGGATCAGGAGGACATAATACTGGGATCAGGAGGGTACAATACTGGGATCAGAAGGGTACAATACTGGGATCAGGAGGGCATAATACTGGGATCAGAAGGGCACAATACTGAAATCAGAAGGGCACAATACTGGAATCAGAAGGGAAAAATGCTGGGATATGGAGGGAACAATACTGGGATCAGGTGGGCACAATACTGGAATAAGGAGGGCACAATACTGGGATCAGAAAGGCACAATACTGGGATCAGGAGGGCATATTACTGGGATCAGGAGGGCACAATACTGGGATCAGGAGGGCACAATACTGGGATCAGGAGGGCACAATACTGGGATCAGAAGGGCACAATACTGGGATCAGGAGGGTATAATACTGGGATCAGGAGGGCACAATACTGGGATCAAAAGGGCATAATACTGGGATCAAAAGGGGAAAATATTGGGATCGGGAGGGCACATTACTGGGATCAGAAGGGAAAGATGCTGGGATTAGGAGGGCACAATACTTGGATCAGGAGGGCATAATACTGGGATCAGGAGGGCACAATACTGGGAGTCAGGAGGGCACAATACTGGGATCAGGAGGGCACAATACTGGGATCAAATGGGCACAATGCTGGGATCAGGAGGGAACAATATTGGGATCGGGAGGGCACATTACTGGGATCAGAAGGGAAAGATGCTGGGATTAGGAGGGCACAATACTTGGATCAGGAGGGCATAATACTAGGATCAGGAGGATACAATACTGGGATCAGAAGGGCACAATACTGGGATCAGGAGGGCACAATACTGGGATCAGAAGGGCATAATGCTGGGATCAGGAGGGCACAATACAGGTTCTTGGACACATCACAGGACAGTTGGGAAGTATGATATAATTCAAGAATATTATGGGGCCCCCCGCGCACCTGGGGCCCCTGGGCACTGCCCAGGGGTGCCCATGCATTAAGACAGCCCTGCACTGGGCCCCCCCGGGAGACATTTAGGAGCGGTATAGCGTCCAGCTTCTCGGCATCCATACCTGGATGTAGTTTGGTTTGAAGGCAGCTTAGGGGCCCGTCACACCTGCACTCGTCCCCCTTTTCTACTAACAAGCCTTTGATATTCCTCTATTGTTTCAGAATTGTCATGTAGCAATTTTTTTAACCTCTTAAAAAGTAATGAGGCACGACGTGCGTCAACTTCAAAAAAAAAATTCTATGGCTCTCCTTTCACCGCCCCAATTATCCCCTCCATTCTCTGTCCCAGAAAGGAGCCGGGAATCAAAGGCTCTCTCTGGAGGCACCTTATGTTTTACCGTGGCGTTTGTTTACTCTGCCGAAACACTTCAAAGCGATCCTCCGAGGGCGATTATTTGTCCTTAGATTATCAGCCGCCTTCATGTAAGATGCTTGGAGAATTAACCGTCTCCTGGCTTTTCCGGAGATCCACGAGGTGGCGCGGAGATGGGGGGAGAAAATGACGGACGTGGCCGAGACGTTTGGACCGCCGCCGAAGATCTGAAGGACGCGAAACGTTCTTCTCACCTTTAAATGGCGTGCGAAACGAAAATTCCCAACGTCCCGAATTCCGTATGGAAAACACAACCAACTGCCAGAGAGAAGTACGAGGGAACCGGTGTAAACAGGAAGAGAGAATAATAATCAGGGCCACTTCAGCGCTCGTCGTCGTAATATAACTTTGTGTCCGTTTCTTCATCACAAGCAACAATGTAACGCAATACAAGCGGCAAATAAATATTTGATTTGCAAAACAAAAACAAAACAAAAAAGTGTAAAAAAAATAAATAAAATGTAAATGTATTTTTTTTTTAAATGTAAAATAAATCTACAAACTAGTCACACGTGAAGGAAATGTAAAAAAGGAGATGGTTCAGGTCGAGCGTCCAGCATACCTCCCTACTTTGGACCCGAATCCCACTGATCCCTTTTCCTCCTCAGTCGTCCCAAATTGAATGAAAAGGCAATAAACAACAATATTTTCCATATATGTCAAGAATACAGTTATTTATTACAGTCATTCCTCTACAGGTTTTTGCCTAAGTTGGCTTCTTCAGGAGTGCTGCCTGAAGAAGCCAAATTTGGCGACACATGTGGAGGAATGAGCGGTGTAGCCTTGATGGAAATAAATAAGTACCGTATTTATCTGGGTATAACGCGCACCGGCGTATAGCGCGCGCACCCAGTTCTAGGAGGCAAAATTCCTGGAAAAAAATAAATGACTTACAGTTTAAATGTCCCTCTTCGGTGTCTTGCCCGGCGTCCATCGGCGGCCTTGTCGGGTCAGGCGTCCGTCTTCGGCCTTCGTGGTGTCCTCCCCGCTTCTCCCGCGTTGTCTCCGAGCGCCGCCGACGACATATACCGAGCGCAGTACACTCGGGTACACTCGGCTAGGCTCGGCCACGCTCGGCTCCTCTCGCAGGGCGTGACCGCGGGCGGAGCCGAGCGTGGCCTGGGCCTAGCCGAGTCTACCCGAGTGTACTGCGCTCGGTATATGTCGGCGGCGGCGCTGGCAGAGACAGGGGATCGGCGTATAACGCGCACCCACGATTTCCCCCCTGTTTTTAAGGGGAAAAAAGTGCGCGTTATACGCCGATAAATACGGTAACTGCATTTGGAAAATATTGTTGTATATTGACTTGAAGCGGCGGTTCACCCTAAAAACATGTATATACTATCACATTCAGCATACCTCCGATATGTACAGTATGCTGTTTCTTTTTTTTTTTTTTTTTTACTGTACATACCGTATTAAAGTTCTTTTTCACCCGGCATCCGGGTTCTCACTCCCACGGGGAGTAGGCGTTCCTATGAAGAGGCGTAGTGTCATCTGGGACTTAGCCCGGATGATTGACGTGCGGATAAGGCGCGTCACGGGTTTCCGAAAATAGCCGAACTTGGAGTCGGCTCTATACGGCGCCTGCGCAGTCAGCTCGACACGGCTCCTAGTCCGTGCGCAGGCACCGTATAGCGCCGTATAGAGCCGACTCCCAGTTCGGCTTTTTTCGGAAACGCGTGACGCGCCTTATCCGCAGAGCTCCAGAGTATAAAAGAGAAGAGAGGCGCCTCTAAGTGTAGCAATAAGTTGCTAAATGTTGTCCCTTCATTAAATGTAACCAAATTGCTACACTTAGAGGCTCCTCTCTTCTCTTTGTGACATGACTCTACTCTTATATCAAGACATCGCTTGTATATCAAGGCAAAATGTATTAAAAAATGTTGCTTGTCTTGCAAAACGCTCTCAAACCAAGGTTTCACCGTATAAATATATTTTTTTTTTTACCAGTTATTCTGTATAAATTAACCACTTATGGACCGCCCGCCGTCATTATACGTCGCTACTTTGAATAGGAATACCGTTGTTCTGATAGCAGCTATCTACCATAACCCTCTTCAGATAAAAGTGGTCTCCGTGGCGGATACACTGCGAAATAACTTTTATTGCAGTGGAAGAAGGCCCCCCCCCCCCGCCCACATCCGCCAGTGGTGGAGGCGATCGGATCCTTCTCAGTCAGTGGCCTGAAGACAAGTGAGGGGAAGATGGCCCCCACCCGTCTCCATATTACTGTCAAAAGGTCACTTCCGCCCATAGCTCTTAAAGGGTCATTTATTATTTATTTATTTTATTTTAGTGTAAATATGAGATGTGACGTCTTTTTGATCCCCAGATCTCATATTGAAGAGGACCCGTCATGCTTCCTTGTAATAGGAATAAAAGTGACCCCAAATGAATGGGTGTGAAAAAAATAAAAGTAAAATAAAACATGGGAAAAAAAATGTTTTAAAGCGCCCCGTCCCGACGAGCTCGGCGCGCAGAAGCGAACGCATACATGGGCAGCGCCCGCAATATGAAAACGGTGTTCAAACAACACATGTGAGGGATCGCCGCGATCGGTCGAGTGAGAGCAATAATTCTAGCCCTAGACCTTCTGTGTAACTCAAAATGTGCAACCTGTAAAAAAAAAAAAAAAGTGGAGATTTTTAAGGGTAAAAATTGTTTCGCCATTCCACGAGCGGGCGCAACTTTGAAACGTGACATGTTGGGTATCAATTTACTCTGGGTAACATTATCTTTCACCATATAAAAAAAAAATTGGGCTAACTTTACTGTTGTCTTATTTTTTCATTCCAAGAAGTTATTTTTTTTTAAACAAATAAAGTGCGCTTGTAAGGCCGCTGCGCAAATACTGTGTGACAGAAAGCATTGCATCGACCGCCATTTTATTTTTAGGGTGTTGGATTTTTTTTTTTAGAATGTTTGGGTAATTTTCTAGCAAAAAAAAAAATAAATGTTTTAACTTGTAAACTCCAAAACTCAGAAAGAGGCCTGGTCCTTAACCACTTAAGGACCGCCTCTTGTACATATACGTCGGCACAATGGCATGTGGGTTGCGCGACCCAGTCCGAAGCTCCGTGACCATGGCCGCGGGACCCGCGGACCCGATCGCCACCGGTGACCCGCGATCGGTCCTCCGGAGCTGAAGAACGGGGAGAGGTGTAAACACACCTTCCCTGTTCTTCACTGTGTCAATGATCGTCTGTTCCCTGATATACGGAAAGACGATCAGTGACGTCACACGTGCAGCCCCGCCCCCCTACAATTAGAAACGCACATGAGGTCACACTTAAAGGATCACGAAAGGAAATATTTTTTTTAGCTAAATAGCTTCCTTTACCTTAATGCAGTGCTGTTTTCATGTCCTCATTGTTCGTTTTTGCTTTGAAGTTGCTGTAATTCTGCTCTGATCTCCACACTTCCTGGTTGCCTGTCTCCTTCTGAAAAATCTCATGGCAGCTTTTCACGGTGATCTGAGCTGTCATTACTGTGTGTCTAAAACTCCTCAGAACCAATCATTTTAAAAACAAAACACTGCCCTGGATTTGTTTGTTTTTGTTCTGTGTGTCTTCTGTACTTCACAGAAACATGAAAACAATTTTAAAAAACGAAAGTGAAATTAGAGGCACATTATATGATTGATTTTTATCTATTTTTAATCATTTTTAAAAGGAATCAGATAACTTTTATGTCTCTATACCCTGTAAACAGTAATTTCAGCAACAAAAAAAATATGTTTCCTTTAGTGAACCTTTAATCCCTATAGTGCCCCCTAGTGGTTAACTCCTAAACTGCAATTGTCATTTTCACAGTAACCAGTGCATTTTTATAGCACTTTTCGCTGTGAAAATGACAATGGTCCCAAAAATGTGTCAAAATTGACCGATGTGTCCGCCATAATGTCGCAGTCACGGAAAAAATCGCTGATCGCCGCCATTAGTAGTAAAAAAAATCTATATTAATAAAATATAAACGCTATAAATTTTTTCGCAAACCAATCGTTAAACGTTAATTGCGATTTTTTTTTTTTACCAAAAATATGTAGAAGAATACGTATCGGCCTCAACCGAGGGAAAAAAAAATGTACATCTTTTTTGGGGATATTTATTGGAGCAAAAAGTAAAAAAAAAAAATTCGACATTGTCGCTCTATTGTCGCGCAATTGTCAGTTAAAGCGACTCGGTGCCGAATCGCAAAAAGGGGCAGGGTCCTTAACCTGCATATTGGTCCGGGTCCTAAGTGGTTAATATCACTACCTGGACTGTTAGACCGCCTCCTCGCTGTTTCATTGGACGGGCTCCGTTCAGGAAAAACAAACAGATTTGAGTTGGTGATTTTTCCATGTAGCTTTTACTTCTAAAAATAGACGGTGGAAATATATTAAATGTTTGTGCTGCAAATAAAACTCATCCATTGTGAAGAGTTTGGCGCTTTGCCTGGGAACACGTGAAAATGTGCAGCACCCGGGCCGCCGTGTCAGATGAGGATTCTTCCAGCACCTCTCCGGAGATAGAAACTCTACACCTCATCTTCTGGTCTCCGGGCCTCACTCCTTCTCTGTCCTCCATGGTGACCCCCCATTAATGGGCGAGAGACTTCCTCCTGGGTGATGGGTCTCGCTAAGTGTTGCCGGCGATGGAACTGCCCACCTGGCATGACCATGGAAACTGCAAACATTAAAAAAAGCTTTCTAAGGCTTCTCATAGTTATTAATCTTGTTACACTAAAGGCTTTTTCTACGTAGCAGTGGTGGCTGGTGCTCAAAATTTTTGGGGGGCACAAACTGAAAAAAAAAATCAATTGCAGCCTCACTGTGTCGTTGGAAGCAGCCACTGTGCCCCATCAATTGTTTCCAGTGAGCCTCTTTAATTGCCGCTACTGTGCCCCATCAATTGTTGCCAGTGAGCCCATCAACTGCCGCTACTGTGCCCCATCAAATGCAGCCACTGTGTCCATCAATTGCTGCCAGTGTGCCCCATCAAACGCTGCCAGTGTGCCCATCAATTACAGCCACTGTGCCCATCAAATGCAGCCACTGTACCCATCAATTGCTGCCAGTGTGCCCATCAATTGCCGCTACTTTGCCCCATCAAATGCAGCCACTGTGTCCATCAATTGCTACCAGTGTGCCCCATCAAACGCTGCCAGTGTGTCCATCAATTACAGCCACTGTGCCCATCAAATGCAGCCACTGTACCCATCAAATGCAGCCACTGTGCCCATAAAATGCTGCCACTGTGCCATCAAATGCAGCCACTGTGCCCATAAAATGCAGCCACTGTACCCATCAATTGCTGTCAGTGTGCCCGTCAATTGCCGCTACTTTGCCCCATCAAATGCAGCCAGTGTGCCCACCAATTGCCATTACTGTGCCCCATCAAATGCTGCTAGGGTGCCCATTAATTGCTGCTACTGTGCCCATCAAATGCTGCCACTGTGCCATCAAATGCAGCCACTGTATCCATCAATTGCTGCCAGTGTGCCCATCAATTGCCTCTATTGTGCTCCATCAAATGCTGCCAGTGTGCCCATAATTTGCTGCCAGTGTGCCCATCAATTGCCACTAGTTTGCTCCATCAAATGCTGCCAGTATGCCCCATTAAATGCTACCAGTGTGCCCATCAATTGCTGCCAGTGTGCCCATCAATTGCCACTACTTTGCCCCATCAAATGCTGCCAGGGTGCCCATCAATTGCCGCTACTGTGCCCCATCAAATGCTGCCAGGGTGCCCATCAATTGCCGCTACTGTGCCCCATCAAATGCTGCCAGGGTGCCCATCAATTGCCGCTACTGTGCCCCATCAAATGCTGCCAGGGTGCCCATCAATTGCCGCTACTGTGCCCCATCAAATGCTGCCAGGGTGTCCATCAATTGCCGCTTCTGTGCAACCAGCTATACGCAGTGTGTTTACAGTGCGTTTAACGAGGAAAAAAAACTTAAAATGCATGAAAACTGCATAAAATCGCTGAATTAAAAAACACAAAATGCGCTGCAAAACGTGCCTAAAAGGATCAAGTCTAGCCGCATGTATGTGAACCTAACTGGGTGAGGAACAGCCAAACTCTGCAACTAATGTGAGGCTGTGGAAGACAGTTTTATGTCACAGGGGTCATGGCAAGACTGAGCAGGAAAATAGCAGAAAGTGCTCTGGACTCATGAGATTTGAAATATTTGGATGGTGAAAGGAACTTGGAGTGCAATCGGTCCACGGGTTAGAGGGCTTAATACTTGCCTTATGGCCCGGAGCTGGCAACCCCACCGCTACATCACTGCAAGTGAGAGTTTCCTCACAGGCCTTTACTCTGAGAAGAGTGGGCCAGGCAGGGCAGCCATCACAAATTGTGTTGCCCCTTACGCAGCTTTAGGCAGGGTCCCCCTGGAGCAGAGAACCGGGGAGGGGGGTGCTGACGAAAAAAGTGTAATCTCTTCTCTTCTGAAGCAGGATAATAAGCGGGGGGTAGTTGCATCGGGCCCCTTACAGGTGTAATGCATTTTTTTATTTTTTATTAAAAACAACACAGGTGCAATGCAAAAAAAATTATTAAAAAAAACGGGAGGGGGACCAAAAACGGGAGGCAAGCCGGGCCTGTAAGGGGCCCTGGGGACCATCTAGCCCCTTACAGGTGTAATGAAAAAAAAAAGGGAGGGGGGCCAGCTGGGCCTGTAAGGGGCCCTGGGGACCATCTAGCCCCTTACAGGTGTAATGAAAAAATAAAAAAAATAAAAGGGAGTGGGGCCAGCCATGCCTGTAAGGGGCCCTGAGGACCACTGGGCCCCTTACAGGTGTAATGCAAAAAAAATAAATAAAAATAATTTAAAAAAACAGGAGGGGGCCAGCCGGGCCTGTAAGGAGCCCTGGGGACCATTGGGCCCCTTACAGGTGTAATGCAAAAAAATAATAATAAAAACAGTGAGAGGGGCCCTAAGGACCATCGGGCCCCTTACAGGTGTAATGCAACAAAAAAGAGGAAGGGGGGCCAGCCGGTCCTTTAAGGATCCCTGGGGACCATTGGGCCCCTTACAGGTGTATGGCAAAAAAAAACAAAAAAAAACGAGAGGGGGCCCTAAGGACCATCGGGCCCCATACAGGTTTAATGCAAAAAAATAATAAAAAATGTGAGGGGGGCCAGCCGGGCCTGTAAAGGGCCCAGGGGACCATTGGGCCCCTTACAGGCGTATGGCAAAAAAATACAAAAAAATATTTAAAAAAACTGGGGGGGGGGGCAGCCAGGCCTGTATGAAGCCCTTAAGGACCATCGGGCCCCATACAGGTGTAATGCATTTTTTTTTAAATTAAAAATAATACAGGTGTAATGCAAAAAAAATTATTAAAAAAAGCGGGAGGGGGACCAAAAACGGGAGGCAAGCCGGGCCTGTAAGGGGCCCTGGGGACCATCTAGCCTCTTACAGGTGTAATGAAAAAATAAAAAAATAAAAGGGAGGGGGGCCAGCCATGCCTGTAAGGGGCCCTGGGGACCATCTAGCCCCTTACAGGTGTAATGAAAAAATAAAAGGGAGGGGGGCCAGCTGGGCCTGTAAGGGGCCCTGAGGACCACTGGGCCCCTTACAGGTGTAATGCAAAAAAAATAATAATAATAATTTAAAAAAACAGGAGGGGGCCAGCCGGGCCTGTAAGGAGCCCTGGGGACCATTGGCCCCCTTACAGGTGTAATGCAAAAAAATAATAATAAAAACAATGAGAGGGGCCCTAAGGACCATCGGGCCCCTTACAGGTGTAATGCAACAAAAAAGAGGAAGGGGGGCCAGCCGGGCCTTTAAGGATCCCTGGGGACCATTGGGCCCCTTACAGGTGTATGGCAAAAAAAAAACGAGAGGGGGCCCTAAGGACCATCGGGCCCCATACAGGTTTAATGCAAAAAAATAATAAAAAATGTGAGGGGGGCCAGCCGGGCCTGTAAAGGGCCCTGGGGACCATTGGGCCCCTTACAGGCGTATGGCAAAAAAATACAAAAAATAATTTAAAAAAACTGGGGGGGGGGGCAGCCAGGCCTGTATGAAGCCCTTAAGGACCATCGGGCCCCATACAGGTGTAATGCAAAAAAAAAAAAGAATAAAAAAAAAGGAGGGGGGCCAGCCGGGCCTGTAAAGGGCCCTGGGGACCATTGGGCCCCTTACAGTTGTATGCCAAAAAAATACAAAAAATAATTGTAAAAAACGGGAGGGGGCCAGCCGGGCCTGTAAGGACCATCCGGCCCCATACAGGTGTAATGCAACAGAAAAAAAAGGAGGGGGGCAAGCGGGGTCTGTAAGGGGCCATGGGGACCATTGGGCCCCTTACAGGTGTATGGCAATTTTTTTTTTTTTATTATTATTATTTAAAAAAAAAAAAAACGGGAGGGGGGCCAGCCGGGCCTGTAGGGGGCCCTGGGGATCATCGAGTCCCTTACAGGTGTAATGCAAAAAAAATGAAAAAATAAGCTAAGCTGCCGTGCCGTGACTATCTTCACTTTTCATGTAACTTTTCTTCCCGGAAAAAGGAAACACAATAAATACAAAGTGTGCGATGTGTACAGTGATGTCATTGTGTTATTTGCTTCCTGGTAAAACAACTGAATAACGACCTCAGTGCAAATATCACCGCGTGCGTCTAACAAGGCTCGGCGACCAGCCCTCACCTGTACCTGAGAAAAACCGCGGCCTGAGTTTACCGTACTGCAAAAACGAGGTCACCCCCGGCCTCGTCTCACACAAAGACCCCACTCTACGGGGGCCATTGTTCCGTGTCTTTGTTTTTAGCTCCAATCCGAGAAGCTGCACAGGAGAGGCGCGCACTGCGATTCCGTCAGAGCTCAGCCCCCGAGCCGCGGCTTTCTATTCTTATGGCGCGTACGCGCGGTTGGAGTTTCCAACAGTCAGATGGGAGCTTTTCGTCGGATATTCCGACCGCGCGTATGCCCCATCGGACTTTTTCTGTCGGAATTTCTGACGGACTTAGATAGAGAGCGGGTTCTCTATTTTTCCGGCGGAAATTCCGACCGTGTGTACGCGGCATTAGAATATTTAGAATTCGATGATTAACCACTTGCCGCCCGCCATATAGCAAAATGACGTCGGCAAAGCGGTTTCAATATCCTGACTGGACGTCATATGAAGTCCTCGGGGGAGCGCATCGTGGCGATCGGTGTTGTGGGGGTGTCAGTCTGACCCCCCGCAACACCGATCTAGGTAAAGAGTCTCTGACGGAGACACTTTACCACGTGATCAGCCGTGTCCAATCAGACGTGGGTAGAGGAGAGCCGAACGGCTGCTCCTCTGACAGGGGGGGTTTGCGCTGATCGATTATCAGCGCAGCCCCCCCCACCTCCGAGGATGCCCACACTGGACCACCAGGGATGCCACTGGACCACCAGGGATGCCCACCACAGGTATGCCACCCTAGACCACCAGGGATGACGATCAGAAATGAATAATGGATGCCAATCAGTGCCCACAATGGATGCCAATCAGTGCCCACAATGGGCATCACCGATTGCCAGGCATTATTGTTTGGCACTGATTGGCATCCATTAGTACAACACATTGCAGTACAGTGGTGCCACCTATCAGTGCCCATCTATGCCCATCCGTGCCAGCTATCAGTGCCCATCCATGCCACCTATCAGTGCCCATCCATGCCACCTATCAGTGCCCATCTATGCCCATCCGTGCCAGCTATCAGTGCCCATCCATGCCACCTATCAGTGCCCATCCATAATAATAATAAAAATAAAACCGACTGATTCTTACATAGTAAGACTATGTAAGAGTCAGTAGTTTTTGTTTAAAATAAATGAATACATATTGCAAAAAATTCTAAAAAATATATAAAAAATGAAATAATAAAAAAAAAAAAAATTTGAGTACTGTCCGGGAAACAAAAAAAAATATTAAAAATGTAATAATAAAAATAAAACCCACTGACTCTTACATAGTCTTACTATATAAGATTCAGTAGTTTTTATTTAAAATAAATGAATAAAATAATGCAAAAAATTATAAAAATAAATTAATAATAAAAATTAAAACCTACTGACTCTTATATAGTAAGACTATGTAAGAGTCAGTCGTTTTTATTTAAAATAAATGAATAAAATATTGCAAAAAATAATAAAAATAAAACCGACTGATTCTTACATAGTAAGTCAGTCGTTTTTATTCAAAATAAATGAATAAAATATTGCAAAAAATTATAAAAAATTATAAAAAATAAATAAATAATACAAATAAACCTACTGACTCTTACATAGTCTTACTATGCAGGAGTCGGTAGTTTTTATTTAAAATAAATGAATAAAATATTGCAAAAAATTATAAAAATAAGTTTAAAAAAAATAATAATAATAAAAAATAAAAAAAACGACTGACTCTTACATAGTAAGACTATGTAAGAGTCAGTAGTTTTTGTTTAAAATAAATGAATACATATTGCAAAAAATATATAAAAAATATATAAAAAATGAAATAATAAAAAAAAAAAAAACTGAGTACTGTCCGGGAAACAAAAAAAATATTAAAATTTGTAATAATAAAAATAAAACCCACTGACTCTTACATAGTCTTACTATATAAGATTCAGTAGTTTTTATTTAAAATAAATGAATACAATATTGCAAAAAATTATAAAAATAAATTAATAATAAAAATTAAAACCTACTGACTCTTATATAGTAAGACTATGTAAGAGTCAGTCGTTTTTATTCAAAATAAATGAATAAAATATTGCAAAAAATTATAAAAAATAAATAAATAATAAAAATAAACCTACTAACTCCTACATAGTCTTACTATGCAGGAGTCGGTAGTTTTTATTTAAAATAAATGAATAAAATATTGCAAAAAATTATAACAATAAGTTTAAAAAAAATAATAATAATAAAAAAAAAAAAAAAACGACTGACTCTTACATAGTAAGACTATGTAAGAGTCGGTCGTTTTTATTTAAAATAAATGAATAAAATATTGCAAAAAATTATAAAAATAAGTTTAAAAAAAATAATAATAATAAAAAAAAAACAAAAAAAAAACGACTGACTCTTACATAGTAAGACTATGTAAGAGTCAGTAGTTTTTGTTTAAAATAAATGAATACATATTGCAAAAAATATATAAAAAATATATAAAAAATTAAATAATAAAAAAAATTTGAGTACTGTCTGGGAAACAAAAAAAATATTAAAAATGTAATAATAAAAATAAAACCCACTGACTCTTACATATTCTTACTATATAAGATTCAGTAGTTTTTATTTAAAATAAATGAATAAAATATTGCAAAAAATTATAAAAATAAATTAATAATAAAAATTAAAACCTACTGACTCTTATATAGTAAGACTATGTAAGAGTCAGTCGTTTTTATTCAAAATAAATGAATAAAATATTGCAAAAAATTATAAAAAATAAATAAATAATAAAAATAAACCTACTAACTCCTACATAGTCTTACTATGCAGGAGTCGGTAGTTTTTATTTAAAATAAATGAATAAAATATTGCAAAAAATTATAAAAATAAATTAATAATAAAATTAAAACCTACTGACTCTTATATAGTAAGACTATGTAAGAGTCGGTCGTTTTTATTTAAAATAAATGAATAAAATATTGCAAAAAATTATAAAAAAATATACCGTCTGTAGATTGGGGGGGGGGCGCTCTATTTGCTGATCATCTCCGAGGTCCTTCTGCAAAGTGTTGTGTATTGATTGCGCTTTACTGTTCCTCTCAATCAGCCCCCCCCCCCCCCCCCCCCCTCCATGTCGGTGATCATTTTTTCGGGGGTTGGGGGATCACGGAGATCGGTCTAATATTATCATGGTCACAATTTTGTAAACATTTTTTGAGCTCGCCATAAAACCACGAAGGGGACTGGGGCTGGGCCGAGTCTCCTCGCAGTGAAAACAGATCAGGTTCAGTGGCCTTTGTTTGCACTGACAGGTTGGCATCGGCAGTCGGTCATGAACTTCCCATAATACCTTCCCCGGTAACACAAAGCCTGGGAGGGATGACGGGAAGGATCCCCATTGGTGCAGCCATGGAGGTGAAGGACGGACACTGACCATCCTCGTAACATGTTATTATTTTATCGCGGGCACCGCGGGCTTTCCACCGGGGGGTGAGGACCCCCTACACAGCTGACGGATGGACTGCGGCACTTCCATTCATCGCAATGCAGCAAAAGGTTATAAAAAGTGCACATGGGGAAAAAAAAAAGACGTCTTGGAAAAACAACAATATACAGCATCAGTATACATTTTTCCAGAAAGCTCCAACCAATAAAAACCATCCGTGAGCTTCTAGGCTGACTTTGCCTAGGCTGAGATGATGTCATCAGTCTGCTGCAGGCAGGAGGAAGCATTTGCTCAGTCTCCCCTCCCCCAGTGACTCCAATCATTATGAAAGATCTACATAAAAAGTGAGTCGCTGACTTCACCGGGTCTTCTTTCCGGGTTCGCAGGCAGCCGCAGTTTGGCATGCGCGCGGGTAGTCACTTTGTCTATACGCTGTCCACTGAGAGCGGAGGGCGCATGAGCCGGTGGCGTTAACTCCTTCAGGTCCGCGCTATAGCCAAATGACGCTAGAGTCACTGAGACGCCAATCCCGGCCCCTTACCACGTGATCAGCTGTCAACCGTTTTGTTCTTTTCTCCTCCGCTGACAGCGTGACGAGGAAAAAAAAGCCAATCACCGGCTCTTGTGCGAGGGACATCGGTCCTGAAGAGGAAGGAGGCACATCCGCCTCATCTGTGCCCACCAGTACTGCCTGCCAGTGCCACAAATCAGTGCCCACCAGTTCAAAACAGTGGCACCTATCAATGCCCACCAGCGGTGCCAATCAGTGCCCACCAGCTCAAAACAGTGCCACCTATCAATGCCCACCAGTGGTGCCAATCAGTGCCCACCAGCTCAAAACAGTGCCACCTATCAATGCCCATGAGTGCCACCTATCAATGCCCACCAGTGGTGCCAATCAGTGCCTCATCAGTGCCACCTAGCAGTGCGATCAGTGCCCATCATTGCCAGCCACCCATCAGTGCCCATCACTGCCACTTATCAGTGCCCATCACTGCCAGCTATCAGTGCCACCTATCACCATCACTGCCACCTATCAGTGCCACTTCTCAGTGCCACCTATCAATGCCAACCAGTTCCGCCTATCAATGCCCACCAGTGGTGCCAATCAGTGCCTCATCAGTGCCACCTAGCAGTGCGATCAGTGCCCATCATTGCCAGCCACCCATCAGTGCCCATCACTGCCACCTATCAGTGCCCATCACTGCCAGCTATCAGTGCCCATCACTGCCACCTATCAGTGCCCATCACTGCCACCTATCAGTGCCTATCCGTGCCAGCTACCACTGCCACCTATCAGTGCCCATCACTGCCAGCTATCACTGCCACCTATCAGTGCCCATCACTGCCAGCTATCAGTGCCCATCACTGCCACCTATCATTGCCCCCTATCAGTGCCCATCACTGCCACCTATCACTGTCCCCTATCAGTGCCCATCACTGCCACCTAGCAGTGCCTATCACTGCCACCTATCAGTGCCTATCACTGCCACCTATCAGTGCCACCTATTAGTTCAACTTGTCAGTGCCACCTATCAATGCCCACCAGTTCCGCCTATCAGTGCCTCTGTAGCGCCACCTAGCAGTGCTGTCTATCAGTGTCACCTACCAGTGTCGATCAGTGCCCATCACTGCCACCTATCAGTGCCCATCACTGCCAGCTAACAGTGCCAACTATCAGTGCCACCTATTAGTGCCACTTCTCAGTGCCCACCAGTGCCACCATCAATGCCCTTCAGTGCTACCTCTCAGTGTCACTCTCAGTGCCAACCAGTGCCACCTATGAATGCCCACCAGTGCTGCCTTTTCAGTGCCAATAAATACAGCCCATCGGTGCCCATTGGTGCCCATTGATTCCCATCAATGCAGCCTATCGGTGCCCATCAGTGCAGCCTCATCAGCGCACATCAATGAAGGAGAAAAATTACCTGTTTGCAAAATTTAATAACAAAATATAAAACATTTTGTATTTTTTTTTTAATCAGTGTTTTTTAATTTTTTTAACAAAAAATAAAAACCGCAGAGGGGATCAAACACCACCGAAAAAAAAATCTCTATTTGTGGGGAAAAAAATGACAAAAGTGTCATTTGGGTACAGCGTTGTACGACCGCGCAATTGTCATTCAAAGTGCGAGAGCGCTAAAAGCTGAAAATTGGTTTGGGCAGGAGGGGGGCGGGGGGGTTTAGTACCCGGTAAGCAAGCAGTTAATTGGTCCTTTTGGCCGAATCCCGAACAACCAAAATTCTAGCTGAACATGGGTCCATCCCTACCAAGAACTACACAGCCCCCCCCCCCCCCGCCTCATCTCTGAGCCGGCATCTCAGTCACAGAAGCATAGGCGTGCGCACAGGGTGTGCCGGATGTGCCCAGTCACACCCTAATCACCCTGTGCAGCAGAGATTCCCCCCTACTGCCCCTTCCTGCCGCACTGCTGCTGGCTTCCCTCCTCTCCTCTCCCAGCGGCCGATTCTGCGGGGAGAGGATGAACGGGGGAAAGGGGGGCGCTAAATATGTAATGTGCTGACCCCTTCCCTTTCTGAATGAACACAGTGAGCGATCGGTAGTGTGTGTTTGAGCTTTGTGGGGGGGGGGGGAGTTCTGTGATCTCTATGAGAATAAATAAATACCTGGAAGGGGGTCACACCCCCACATTGCTGAGCATGCTGCATTTATCATAGAAATATATATATACTATGACAGGTCCACTTTAACACCAACCGCTTGATTGAAAAAAAAGGACCCCCCCCAAAACGGCTTGATTGACGCCCCTATTTTTAAAACTTGAAAAAAAGGACCCCCCCCTACAATGGCTTGATTGACGCCCCTATTTTTAAAACTTAAAAATAAAAAGGACCCCCCCCCCCCACAATGGCTTAATTGATGCCCCTATTTTTAAATTCTAAAAAAAAAAGCCCCCCCCCCCCAACAACGGCTTGATTGATGCCCCTATTTTTTAAACTTAAAAAAAGGACCCCCCCCAACAACGGCTTGATTGAGTCTCCTATTTTTAAAACTTAAAAAAAAAGAACCCCCCCCCCCCACAACGGCTTGATTGACGCCCCTATTTTTAAAACTTAAAAAAAAAGGACCCCCCCCCCCCACAACGGCTTGATTGACGCCCCTATTTTTAAAACTTAAAAAAAAGGACCCCCCCCCCCCACAGCGGCTTGATTGACGCCCCTATTTTTAAAACTTCTAAAAAAATAAATAAAAGGACCCCCCCTCCGGAGACCCCCGGAGACCCCCGGAGAGGCTCACGCGTCGGATTCTCCTCAGATGATCCGAATGTTTTTCCCGCGAGGCGATCAATGCAGCGAGCGTTTCTCCCCGGACTGTTCACTTCAATGCTGAGAACAAGGAGCGCGGGATTTTCTGAGGCACATCGCCATGAATAGCGGACCTGAGGAAATGTCATGTTTTGCCGGGTGAGGGGGGGTGGGGGGGGTTGGGGGGGATCGAGTGAAACGGATCCAGCTGATTGTAAAGTGAGGGCCCCCTCCACACCAGTTGCTATGTGTATAGAGGAGACGGGAGCAGAATGCCATGAATTGAACAATCCGGAGCGGGCGGGGGTGGGGGGTGGTGGGGGGGGGGGGGGGGGTAAAGTTGATACCCCAAAAAAGTTCAGCTGAGGACAAATGAGCAAAAAAAAAAAAACGCCGTCAGATCTCATTTGTCAGAAGGAAGACATCTTTATTTATTACAGGTAGTCAGCGGCGAAGATTTACGCCACGCATTCCTGTCCCCAAGAGCTTACGATCTAAGGTCCCCCCCCCCCACCATCTCCCTTACTAGGCCAACTCACCGATCGGCACGTCTCCGTGGAGTGGTCGGGAGGACTTGGAGGACAAGCACACGGAACGAACATGCAAACTCCATGCAGGTGATGTCCCGGGCCGGGGATTCAGGACCGAGGACCCCCGGCGCGGCGAAGCGGTACGACGAACCCGCCCGATCAGCTGCGATTTACTGCGGCCGCTGCTGTGGCGGATGCGGTGATCTCACCTAATTACCGGGACGGGCGCTGGGATTGTGAAATAACACATCGCAAATCTCTGATTTATGGAGACAGAAAATCGGCTTCACGAGCCAGAAAAAAAATAAAAAATCCACTTTCGCTACAAAGTAACAAAAACAAATAAAATATAATTTCTACATCACAGGATTGTTTAACCCCTTCAATGCCAAGAATCTATACCCCCTTCCTGCCCAGGACAGTTTTCAGTGCCGTCATACTTTGAATGACAATTCCACGGTCATACAACATTGAAATCATATGAGATTTCACCATCCCTTGTATCATGTCTGCAGTCTCTGACCATTTCCTGTATCATGTCTGCAGTCTCTGACCATCTCCTGTATCATGTCTGCAGTCTCTGACCATCTCCTGTATCATGTCTGCAGTCTCTGACCATCTCCTGTATCATGTCTGCAGTCTCTGACCATCTCCTGTATCATGTCTACAGTCTCTGACCATCTCCTGTATCATGTCTGCAGTCTCTGACCATCTCCTGTATCATGTCTGCAGTCTCTGACCATCTCCTGTATAATGTTTGCAATCCCTGACCACCTCTTGTATCATGTCTGCAGTCTCTGACCATCTCCTGTATCATGTCTGTAGTCTCTGACCCTCTCCCCTATCATGTCTGCAGTCTCTGACCGTCTCCTGTATGATGTCTGCAGTCTCTGACCATCTCCTGTATCATGTCTGTAGTCTCTGACCGTCTCCCCTATCATGTCTGCAGTCTCTGACCGTCTCCTGTATCATGTCTGCAGTCTCTGACCATCTCCTGTATCATGTCTGCAGTCTCTGATCATCTCTTGTATCATGTCTGCAGTCTATGAGCATTTATTGTATCATGTCTGCAGTCTCTGACCATCTCCTGTATCATGTCTGTAGTTTCTGACCATCTCCTTCATCATATCTGTAGTCTCTGAACATCTCCTGTATGATGTCAGCTGTCTCTGACCATCTCTTGTATCATGTCTGCAGTCTCTGACCACCTTCTCTATCATGTCTGCAGTCTCTGACCATCTCCTGTATCATGTCTGCAGTCTCTGACCATCTCCTGTATCATGTCTGCAGTCTCTGACCATCTCCTGTATCATGTCTGCAGTCTCTGACCATCTCCTGTATCATGTCTGCAGTCTCTGACCATCTCCTTTATCATGTCTGCAGTCTCTGACCATCTCCTGTATCATGTCTGCAGTCTCTGACCATCTCCTGTATCATGTCTGCAGTCTCTGACCATCTCCTGTATAATGTTTGCAATCCCTGACCACCTCTTGTATCATGTCTGCAGTCTCTGACCATCTCCTGTATCATGTCTGTAGTCTCTGACCATCTCCTGTATCATGTCTGCAGTCTCTGACCATCTCCTGTATCATGTCTGCAGTCTCTGACCATCTCCTGTATCATGTCTGCAGTCTCTGACCATCTCCTGTATCATGTCTGCAGTCTCTGACCATCTCCTGTATAATGTTTGCAATCCCTGACCACCTCTTGTATCATGTCTGCAGTCTCTGACCATCTCCTGTATCATGTCTGCAGTCTCTGACCATCTCCTGTATCATGTCTGCAGTCTCTGACCATCTCTTGTATCATGTCTGCAGTCTCTGACCATCTCTTGTATCATGTCTGCAGTCTCTGACCATCTCCTGTATCATGTCTGCAGTCTCTGACCATCTCATGTATCATGTCTGCAGTCTCTGAACATCTCCTGTATCATGTCTGCAGTCTCTGACCATCTCTTGTATCATGTCTGCAGTCTCTGACCATCTCCTGTATCATGTCTGCAGTCTCTGACCATCTCATGTATCATGTCTGCAGTCTCTGAACATCTCCTGTATCATGTATGCAGTCTATGAGCATTTATTGTATCATGTCTGCAGTCTCTGACCATCTCCTGTATCATGTCTGCAGTCTCTGACCATCTCCTGTATCATGTCTGCAGTCTCTGACCATCTCCTGTATCATGTCTGCAGTCTCTGACCATCTCCTGTATCATGTCTGCAGTCTCCGACCATCTCCTGTATCATGTCTGCAGTCTCTGACCATCTCCTGTATCATGTCTGCAGTCTCTGACCATCTCCTGTATCATGTCTGCAGTCTCTGACCATCTCCTGTATCATGTCTGCAGTCTCTGACCATCTCCTGTATCATGTCTGCAGTCTCTGACCATCTCCTGTATCATGTCTGCAGTCTCTGACCATCTCCTGTATCATGTCTGCAGTCTCTGACCATCTCCTGTATCATGTCTGCAGTCTCTGACCATCTCTTGTATGATGTCTGCAGTCTCTGACCATCTCCTGTATCATGTCTGCAGTCTCTGACCATCTCCTGTATAATGTTTGCAATCCCTGACCACCTCTTGTATCATGTCTGCAGTCTCTGACCATCTCATGTATCATGTCTGCAGTCTCTGACCATCTCCTGTATCATGTCTGCAGTCTCTGACCATCTCCTGTATCATGTCTGCAGTCTCTGACCATCTCTTGTATGATGTCTGCAGTCTCTGACCATCTCCTGTATCATGTCTGCAGTCTCTGAGTCAATGATGGGGCACTATTACTCCCATTGACACCGGAAAGTTTTCTACTCTCGCTGGTCACGGTTCGGCCCCCCATAAGTTTGAAGGACATTAAACTGGCCCTTTGTTTAGAAAGTTTGGAGACCCCTGACCTAGAGCCTCCAAATTGATCGGAGCCCCTCGAGTTCAGATTCCGCGGCTCACATGTTGGAGAGCCCCCCTGACTGTTATGGAGAATTCCCTGTTTGGGGTTATTTTCAAGTTTGCCGGAAAAGTCACTTTCTTCATTTCTTTTTGCAAAGTGCTGTGCTGCCCCCTACAGGCCGGAGAGGGAACAGCCCCCCCTGCACACACCAAACAGCGGCTTTTCCCATTTCCCGCTGGGAATTCCCTCAGTCACGGATCTGAAGCCGGTTCTATACTTCGGAGCTTTCATCTTTGGCCGGAGGTTCGGCGCGTGAAAGGTGCAGTTTGGCACGTCTTACATCCGATTGCTTGAACACCCACCCCCCTCCTCCCCCCTCTGCCCCGGGCCCTCCTGCTAAACTAATGGGGCCCAGGAAACTTTACTAAAAATTGTTGCGAATTGCAGCTCACAGTAACACCCTGTCCCGCCCATAGATAGTAAAAAGTCCCCTCTCTGTACTTGGGTGCCTCATCATTAGTATCAGTGGGAGGAATAGTGTCCCATCGTTGGTGTCAGTGTGGGGAATAGTGTCCCATCATTAGTATCAGTGGGAGGAATAGTGCCCCATCATTAGTATCAGTGGGAGGAATAGTGCCCCATCATTAGTATCAGTGGGAGGAATAGTGCCCCATCATTGGTGTCAGTGGGAGGAATAGTGTCCCATCATTGGTGTCAGTGTGGGGAATAGTGTCCCATCATTAGTATCAGTGGGAGGAATAGTGCCCCATCATTAGTATCAGTGGGAGGAATAGTGCCCCATCATTGGTGTCAGTGGGAGGAATAGTGTCCCATCATTGGTGTCGGTGGGAGGAATAGTGTCCCATCATTGGTATCAGTGGGAGGAATAGTGCCCCATCATTGGTGTCAGTGGGGGGAATAATGTCCCATCATTGGTGTCAGTGGGAGGAATAGTGCCCCATCATTGGTGTCAGTGGGGGGAATAGTGTCCCATCATTGGTATCAGTGGGAGGAATAGTGTCCCATCATTGGTGTCAGTGGGAGGAATAGTGCCCCATCATTGGTGTCAGTGGGAGGAATAGTGTCCCATCATTGGTGTCAGTGGGAGGAGTAGTGTCCCATCATTGGTATCAGTTGGAGGAATAGTGTCCCATCATTGGTGTTAGTGGGGGGAAGTGTCCCATCATTGGTGTCAGTGGGAGGAATAGTGCCCCATCATTGGTGTCAGTGGGAGGAATAGTGTCCCATCATTGGTGTTAGTGGGGGGAAGTGTCCCATCATTGGTATCAGTGGGAGGAATAGTGTCCCATCATTGGTGTCAGTGGGAGGAATAGTGTCCCATCATTGGTGTCAGTGGGGGGAATAGTGTCCCATCATTGGTATCAGTGGGAGGAATAGTGTCCCATCATTAGTATCAGTGGGAGGAATAGTGCCCCATCATTAGTATCAGTGGGAGGAATAGTGCCCCATCATTGGTGTCAGTGGGAGGAATAGTGTCCCATCATTGGTGTCGGTGGGAGGAATAGTGTCCCATCATTGGTAACAGTGGGAGGAATAGTGCCCCATCATTGGTGTCAGTGGGGGGAATAGTGTCCCATCATTGGTATCAGTGGGAGGAATAGTGTCCCATCATTGGTGTCAGTGGGAGGAATAGTGCCCCATCATTGGTGTCAGTGGGAGGAATAGTGTCCCATCATTGGTATCAGTTGGAGGAATAGTGTCCCATCATTGGTGTTAGTGGGGGGAAGTGTCCCATCATTGGTGTCAGTGGGAGGAATAGTGCCCCATCATTGGTGTCAGTGGGAGGAATAGTGTCCCATCATTGGTGTTAGTGGGGGGAAGTGTCCCATCATTGGTATCAGTGGGAGGAATAGTGTCCCATCATTGGTGTCAGTGGGAGGAATAGTGTCCCATCATTCGTGTCAGTGGGAGGAATAGTGCCCCATCATTGGTGTCAGTGAGAGGAATAGTGCCCCATCATTGGTATCAGTGGGAGGAATAGTGTCCCATCATTGGTGTCAGTGGGAGGAATAGTGCCCCATCATTGGTGTCAGTGGGAGGAATAGTGTCCCATCATTGGTATCAGTTGGAGGAATAGTGTCCCATCATTGGTGTTAGTGGGGGGAAGTGTCCCATCATTGGTGTCAGTGGGAGGAATAGTGCCCCATCATTGGTGTCAGTGGGAGGAATAGTGTCCCATCATTGGTGTTAGTGGGGGGAAGTGTCCCATCATTGGTATCAGTGGGAGGAATAGTGTCCCATCATTGGTGTCAGTGGGAGGAATAGTGTCCCATCATTGGTGTCAGTGGGAGGAATAGTGTCCCATCATTGGTGTCAGTGGGAGGAATAGTGTCCCATCATTAGTATCAGTGGGAGAAATAGTGTCCCATCATTCGTGTCAGTGGGAGGAATAGTGCCCCATTGTTTTTTGGGAGGGAGGCATCTTTGTTTATTGTGTGTTCTTTGTATTATTTTTTTCTTCTTGTTTGTATTTGTCATTTGTGTCACTTTCATATTTTTTTTCCTTATATAATAAAACAATGAGAAAGGAGAGAAATGAAATGAAAACTCTCGATTTTGCTCACCCCTATTAGTAGACACGTCCCAATGGGGGGGGCGGGGCTCCATCTATCTTGTTGTCATTGATAACAGAATATTGGGTATTGATTATTATTAGGTGACGGTCAGTATTGGTTATCAGATCGGTCAAAATCTATAAGAGAACTCGGCGTTGTCCCGGAACACAAACGGCGAGTCCGGCTCCGCACAGCGCCCAGACGCCCCGCGTTTTATCCTGTCATAGATTCCAACAGGCGATCAATATATTTATTATTACCTTATTGCTTGTGGCTGCAGCTAAACCTAATCCAATAAACTGATTTCCTGTAGTGCAGTGACACCTTGTGGCAGAGAAGAGGAATGACATCGATAAAACTTGGTTTTTTTATAGACATTTTTCAGGGTAAATTTACTAAACTTGGTGCAAAGCAAACCAATCAGCTTGCGACTTCTGCAATTCTTCAATTAAACGCAGAAGCTGATTGGTGACTAATGCAGAACCGCTCCGGATTCTGTGCCTTCAGATGGAGCAATCTCCTCCGATCGATCAGTTCCTTCATCTTTGTACCAAATGTTTTATCTCTCTGTACCTTCCCCCCCCCCCCCCCCATCTGATGGTCCCTCTGGGGCCCCAAAGAAGAAGATATCGGCATCTATAATCCGGAATATTGTCCCATCCTGGAGTTCATTCATTGTGGAGACATGCGATGAGACTCTGCAGGTACATAGCACACCCCTGAACTCTGCTCTCTGTACATAGCACACCCCTGAACTCTGCTCTCTGTACATAGCACACCCCTGAACTCTGCATTCTGTACATAGCACACTCCTGAACTCTGCACTCTGTACAAAGCACACTCCTGAACTCTGCTCTCTGTACAAAGCACACCCCTGAACTCTGCTCTCTGTACATAGCACACCCCTGAACTCTGCACTCTGTACATAGCACACCCCTAAACTCTGCACTCTGTACATAGCACACCCCGGAACTCTGCTCTCTGTACATAGCACACCCCTGAACTCTGCTCTCTGTACATAGCACACCCCTGAACTCTGCTCTCTGTACATAGCACACCCCTGAACTCTGCACTCTGTACATAGCACACCCCTAAAACTCTGCACTCTGTACATAGCACACCCCGGAACTCTGCTCTCTGTACATAGCACACCCCTGAACTCTGCTCTCTGTACATAGCACACCCCTGAACTCTGCTCTCTGTACATAGCACACCCCTGAACTCTGCACTCTGTACATAGCACACCCCTAAACTCTGCACTCTGTACATAGCACACCCCGGAACTCTGCTCTCTGTACATAGCACACCCCTGAACTCTGCATTCTGTACATAGCACACCCCGGAACTCTGCTCTCTGTACATAGCACACCCCTGAACTCTGCTCTCTGTATGTAGCACACCTCTGAACCAGTCACGGTGCATCCATAGAGGGCGCAGGATCGCCGTCCCCTCTCTTTCCTGCACCGCCACTGAAACAATACATAGATTCATGCATTGCATTGCATTGTCGCCGCTGCCGCCCACTATTCAGATGGCCAGCCCCCTGGTGAGCGCCGGCCATCTGAATAACAGCAGTTGGTTGATTTTTGAAGTGTCTATCAGAGCCTGTGGGCTCTAATCGGCTTCCAAATAGCTAACCAGGGGACGGACGGGGTGTGTGTTCCCTGGTTAACACTGACACGTGTCTCAGCCAATCAGGTTCACCGGTTCTGGTTACGATAACCTGATTGGCTGAAGCGTCATCAAGGGCAGGAGAAGATATCGGGGGACAGTGGAAGGAGGATGGCTGACCTGAGAAAGGTAAGTGCCGGACGGGGGAGGGGGAAATGTGGTGGTATTTGAGGGGGCAATCTGGCAGCATTTTACAGGGAAAACTGGTGTCAATTGATGGCACAGTGGCTGTGTTTGAAGGCATGGCACAGTGGTGGCAATTGATGGGCACAGTGGCAAAAATTGATGGCACAGTGGCTGCGTTTGATGGCATGGCACAGTGGCGACAATTGATGGCACAGTGACGACAATTGATGGCACGGCACAGTGGCGACAATTGATGGCACAGTGACGACAATTGATGGCATGGCACAGTGGCGACAATTGATGGCACAGTGGCGACCATTGATGGGCACAGTGGTGACAATTGATGGGCACAGTGGCTGCATTTAATGGGCACAGTGGCAATAATTGATGTGCACAGTGGCGACAATGGATGGCATGGCACAGTGGCGACCATTGATGGGCACAGTGGCGACAATGGATGGCATGGCACAGTGGTGACCATTGATGGGCACGGTGGTGACAATTGATGGCACAGTGGCTGCAATTGATGGGAACACCGAAGCTGCAAAATGTTTTTTTCCGTTTGTTTGTGCCCCCCCAAAAATGTTGAGCACCAGCCGCCACTGCCCTGAACGCCGCTCTTTGTATGTGGCATACTTCTAAACTCTTCTCTCTGTATGTAGCACACTATTCATCGAGGACGGGAGAAGACATCGAGGGAGCGTGGAGGAGGGTGGCGCTGACCCGTAAGTGCCAGGCTGGGGACAAACTGGCTGTATTTGGGGGGAAACTGGCTGCATTTGAGGGGAAACTGTCTGTATTTGGGGGGAAACTGGCTGTATTTGGGGGGAACTGGCTCTATTTGAGGGGAAACTGGCTGTATTTGGTGGGAAACTGGCTGTATTTGGGGGGAACTGGCTCTATTTGAGGGGAAACTGGCTGTATTTGGTGGGAAACTGGCTGTATTTGGGAGGGAAACTGGCTGTATTTGGGGGGAACTGGCTGTATTTGAGGGGAAACAGGCTGTATTTGGGGGGGAAACTGACTGTATTTGAGGGGAAACAGGCTGTATTTGGGGACAAACTGGCTGTATTTGGGGACAAACTGGCTGTATTTGGGGGGAAACTACCTAAATTTGAGGGGAAACTGGCTGTATTTGGGGACAAACTGGCTGTATTTGGGGACAAACTGGCTGTATTTGGGGACAAACTGGCTGTATTTGGGGACAAACTGGCTGTATTTGGGGGGAAACTAGCTAAATGTGGGGGGAAACTGGTTGTATTTGAGGGGAAACTGGCTGTATTTGGGGACAAACTGGCTGCATTTGGGGGGAAACTGGCTGCATTTGGGGGGAAACTGGCTGCATTTGGGGGGAAACTGGCTGTATTTGGGGGGAAACTGGCTGTATTTGGGAGGGAAACTGACTGTATTTGAGGGGAAACTGGCTGTATTTGGGGGGAACTGGCTGTATTTTTAGGGGAAACTGGTTGTATTTGGGGGAAACTGGCTGTATTTGGGAGGGAAACTGGCTGTATTTGGGGGGAAACTGGCTGTATTGGAGGGGAAACAGGCTGTATTGGAGGGGAAACTGGCTGTATTTGGGGGGAACTGGCTGTATTTGAGGGGAAACTGGCTGTATTTGAGGGGAAACAGGCTGTATTTGAGGGGAAACTGGCTGTACTTGGGGGGAAACTGGCTGTATTTGGGGGAAACTGGCTGTATTTGGGGGGAAACTGGCTGTATTTGAGGGGAAACTGGCTGTATTTGCGGGGAAACTGGCTGTATTTTAGGGGAAACTAGCTGTATTTGGGGGGAATCTGGCTGTATTTGGGGGGGAAACTGGCTGTATTTGGGGGGGAAACTGGCTGTATTTTAGGGGAAACTAGCTGTATTTGGGGGGGAATCTGGCTGTATTTGGGGGGGAAACTGGCTGTATTTGGGGGGGAAACAGGCTGTATTTGGGGGGAAACTAGCTAAATTTGAGGGGAAACTGGCTGTATTGGGGGGAAACTAGCTAAATATGGGGGAAACTGGCTGTATTTGGGAGGGAAACTGGCTGTATTTGGGGGAAACTGGCTGTATTGGAGGGAAACAGGCTGTATTGGAGGGGAAACTGGCTGTATTTGGGGGAACTGGCTGTATTTGAGGGAAAACTGGCTGTATTTGAGGGGAAACAGGCTGTATTTGAGGGGAAACTGGCTGTACTTGGGGGGAAACTGGCTGTATTTGGGGGGAAACTGGCTGTATTTGGGGGGAAACTGGCTGTATTTGAGGGGAAACTGGCTGTATTTGGGGGAAACTGGCTGTATTTTAGGGGAAACTAGCTGTATTTGGGGGGGAATCTGGCTGTATTTGGGGGGGAAACTGGCTGTATGGGGGGGAAACTGGCTGTATTTTAGGGGAAACTAGCTGTATTTGGGGGGGAATCTGGCTGTATTTGGGGGGGAAACTGGCTGTATTTGGGGGGGGAAACAGGCTGTATTGGGGGGAAACTAGCTAAATTTGAGGGGAAACTGCTGTATTTGGGGGGAAACTAGCTAAATATGGGGGGAAACTGGCTGTATTTGAGGGGAAACAGGCAGTATTTGGGGACAAACTGTCTGTATTTGGGGGGAAACTGGCAGTATTTTGGGGGGAAACAGGCTGTATTTGGGGACAAACCTACTGTATTTGGGGGGAAACTGGCAGTATTTGGGGGGAAACTGGCTGTATTTGGGGACAAACTGGCTGTATTTGGGGGGAAACTGGATGCATTTGAGGGAAACTGGCTGCATTTGGGGGGGAAACTGGCTGTATTTGGGGGGAAACTGGCTGTATTTGGGGACAAACTGGCTGTATTTGGGGGGAAACTGGATGCATTTGAGGGGAAACTGGCTGCATTTGGGGGGAAACTGGCAGTATTTGGGGGGAAACTGGCTGTATTTGGGGACAAACTGGCTGTATTTGGGGGGAAACTGGATGCATTTGAGGGGAAACTGGCTGCATTTGAGGGGAAACAGGCTGTATTTGGGGACAAACTGGCTGCATTTGGGGGGAAACTACCTAAATTTGAGGGGAAACTGGCTGTATTTGGGGGGAAACTAGCTAAATGTGGGGGGAAACTGGTTGTATTTGAGGGGAAACTGGTTGTATTTGAGGGGAAACTGGCTGTATTTGGGGACAAACTGGCTGTATTTGGGGGGAAACTAGCTAAATGTGGGGGGAAACTGGCTGCATTTGGGGGGAAACTGGCTGCATTTGGGGGGAAACTGGCTGCATTTGGGGGAAACTGGCTGTATTTGGGAGGGAAACTGACTGTATTTGAGGGGAAACTGGCTGTATTTGGGGGGAACTGGCTGTATTTTTAGGGGAAACTGGCTGTATTTGGGGGAAACTGGCTGTATTTGGGAGGGAAACTGGCTGTATTTGGGGGGAAACTGGCTGTATTGGAGGGGAAACAGGCTGTATTTGAGGGGAAACTGGCTGTATTTGAGGGGAAACTGGCTGTATTTGGGGGGAAACTGGCTGTATTTGGGAGGGAAACTGGCTGTATTTGGGGGGAAACTGGCTGCATTTGGGGGGAAACTGGCTGCATTTGAGCGGAAACTGTCTGTATTTGGGGGGAAACTGGCTGTATTTGGGAGGGAAACTGACTGTATTTGAGGGGAAACTGGCTGTATTTGGGGGGAACTGGCTGTATTTGAGGGGAAACTGGCTGTATTTGGGGGGAAACTAGCTAAATGTGGGGGGAAACTGGCTGCATTTGGGGGGAAACTGGCTGCATTGGGGGGAAACTGTCTGTATTGGGGGGGAAACTGGCTGTATTTGGAGGGGGAGGGAAAGGAAAACTGACTGTATTTGAGGGGAAACTGGCTGTATTTGGGGGGAAACTGGCTGCATTTGGGGGGGGAACTGGCTGCATTTGGGGGGAAACTGGCTGCATTTGGGGGGAAACTGGCTGCGTTTGGGGGGAAACTGGCTGCGTTGGGGGGAAACTGTCTGTATTTGGGGGAACTGGCTGTATTTGGGGGGGAACTGGCTGTATTTGAGGGGAAACTGGCTGTATTTGAGGGGAAACAGGCTGTATTTGAGGGGAAACTGGCTGTATTTGGGGGGGAAACTGCTGTATTTGGGGGAAACTGGCTGTATTTGAGGGGAAACTGGCTGTATTTGGGGGGAAACTGGCTGTATTTGAGGGGAAACTGGCTGTATTTGGGGGGGAATCTGGCTGTATTTGGGGGGGAAACTGGCTGTATTTGGGGGGGAAACAGGCTGTATTTGGGGGGAAACTAGCTAAATTTGAAGGGAAACTGGCTGTATTTGAGGGAAAACAGGCTGTATTTGAGGGGAGGGAACTGGCTGTATTTGGGGGGAAACTGGCTGTATTTAGGGGAAACTAGCTGTATTTGGGGGGGAATCTGGCTGTATTTGGGGGGGAAACTGGCTGTATTTGGGGGGGAAACAGGCTGTATTTGGGGGGAAACTAGCTAAATTTGAAGGGAAACTGGCTGTATTTGGGGGGGAAACTAGCTAAATGTGGGGGGAAACTGGCTGTATTTGAGGGGAAACTGGCAGTATTTGGGGACAAACTGGCTGTATTTGGGGGGAAACTGGCAGTATTTGGGGGGAAACTGGCTGCATTTGAGGGAAACTGGCTGCATTTGGGGGGAAACTGGCTGCATTTGGGGGGAAACTGGCTGTATTTGGGGGGGAAACTGGCTGTATTTGGAGGAGAAAACCGGCTGTATTTGGGGGGAAACTGGCTGTATGTATTTTTAGGGGAAAACTTATTTGGGGGGCTTGTATTTGGGTGGGGGGAAACTGGCTGTATTTGGGGGGGGGAAACTGGCTGTATTTGGGGGGGAAACAGGCTGTATTTGGGGGGGAAAAACAGGCTGTATTTGTGGGGAAACTGGCTGCATTTGGGGGAAAACTGGCTGCATTTTGGGGGAAAACTGGCTGTATTTGGGGGGAAAACAGGCTGTATTTGGGGAAACTGGCTGTATTTGGGGGGGAAACTGGCTGTATTTGAGGGGAAACGGCTGTATTTGGGGACAAACTGGCTGTATTTGGGGGGAAACTACCTAAATTTGAGGGGAAACTGGCTGTATTTGGGGGGAAACTAGCTAAATGTGGGGGGAAAACTGGCTGTATTTGAGGGAAAACTGGCTGTATTTGAGGGGAAACTGGCTGTATTGGGGGACAAAACTGGCTGTATTTGGGGGGAAACTGGCTAATTTGGGGGGAAACTGGCTGTATTTGGGGGGAAACTGGCTGTATTTTGGGGGGAAACTGGCTGCATTTGGGGGAAAAACTGCTGTATTTGGGGGGAAACTGGCTGTATTCGGGAGGGAAACTGACTGTATTTGAGGGGAAACTGGCTGTATTTTGGGGGAACTGGCTGTATTTGAGGGGAAACTGGCTGTATTTGGGGAAACTGGGCTGTATTGTGGGAGGAAACTGGCTGCATTTGGGGGGAAACTGGCTGTATTGGAGGGGAAACAGGCTGTATTTGAGGGGAAACTGGCTGTATTTGAGAGGGAAACTGGCTGTATTTGGGGGGGAAACTGGCTGTTTTTGGGGGGAAACTGGCTGTATTTGGGGGGAAACTGGCTGCATTTGGGGGGGGATTTCTGGCTGCATTTGAGGGGAAACTGTCTGTATTTTGGGGGAAACTGGCTGTATTTGGGAGGGGAAAACTGGCTGTATTTTGTGGGGAAAGCTGGGCTGTATTTGGGGGGAACTGGCTGTATTTGAGGGGAAACTGGCTGTATTTGGGGGGAAACTAGCTAAATTGGGGGAAACTGGCTGCATTTGGGGGGAAACTGGCTGCATTGGGGAAACTGTCTGCATTTGGAGGGAAACTGACTGTATTTGAGGGGAAACTGGCTGTATTTGAGGGGAAACTGGCTGCATTTGGGGGGGAACTGGCTGCATTTGGGGGGAAACTGTCTGTATTTGGGGGGAAACTGGCTGCATTTGGGGGGAAACTGGCTGCATTTGGGGGGAAACTGTCTGTATTTGGGGGGGAAACTGGCTGTATTTGGGGGGAACTGGCTGTATTTGAGGGGAAACTGGCTGTATTTGAGGGCTGCATGGTGGGCACAGGCTGCATGGTAGGCACAGGCTGCATGGTGGACACAAGGCTGCATTAGTGGGCATAAGGCTGCATTGGTGGACACAAGGCCGCATGGTGGACACATGGCTGCATGGTGGGAACATGGCTGAATTGGTGGACACAAGGCTGCATGGTGGACACAAGGCTGCATGGTGGACACAAGGCTGCATTGGTGGACACAAGGCTGCATGGCAGGCACATGGCTGCATGGTGGACACAAGGCTGCATTGGTGGACACAAGGCTGCATTGGTGGGCATAAGGCTGCATGGTAGGCACACGGCTGCATGGTGGGCACAAGGCTGCATGGTGGACACAAGGCTGCATGGTGGGCACATGACTGCATGGTGAGCACAAGGCTGAATTGGTGGACACAAGGCTGAATTGGTGGACACAAGGCTGAATTGGTGGACACAAGGCTGCATGGTGGGCACATGGCTGCATGTGAGCACAAGGCTGAAGTGGTGGACACAGGCTGCATGGTGGGCACAGGCTGCATGGTGGACACAAGGATGCATGGTGGGCATAAGGCTGCATGGTGGGCACATGCCTGCATGGTGGAAACATGGTTGCATGGTGGGCATAAGGCTAAATTGGT